>RDRW01000512.1:0-43537 GCA_007896445.1 Puccinia hordei
TAGGCTTTCGCTTCCAGCCAATTGTCGCCTCCTGAGTGTCGAGGTGCTCCCTTCAACTTGGGAAAGACTTTGAAGGAATGCTGCATCGTAGGCATCAACTGGAAGCCTACGGGGGATTTTTGCAGTGGCACAATTGTCTGTGGAATTACGTCAGGGCTACGGTCGACCAGTTATGGATACTCTTCATTTCAGTAGCCGTTTTTCGCCACTGTTGTCGCAATCTCATCAGTTTGTGTGAGCATACAGTGAACACTTCACTCCTCCAAGGTAGCTGTACCCGTTTTGGTTTGGCCGGGAACGGGTTGATCTTCCAATCGGATACCGTGTCTTTGGAGAATAGGATGGCCAAAGCTGGATCGGCACGCATCTTGGTGATTGCAAGTGCTTGTCTCTTGTTTGCAATCTTCAAACATCCCTCTTTAAGCAACTGGCCTGGCAATTCCTGATTGTTAAAACTCATGACTTACTTTAGTTTTCATCCGACCTATTCCTGCCCTCCTCAACTTTTCCACCCTCATATTTTCCGCCGATTCACTATCCATCTGGTGAGCCCGCCGCATTTCTTTTCCTTGGCCACGAACCCATCGTTCCAAGATCAGCTCCATCGAACCAACTTCCCCCCACATCACACCTGGTTGTGACTTGGTCCAGTTATGGTAATGCTTGATAACGATTGTCGCCAAACTCCCGTTCCACGAAGATGAATTCAAAACCGAACTGGGCCTCCCACTCAAATGTCAAACCGTCCAAAACCCAGCCATCTGAACATCTTGCTCACACGCCTTCTTGATACTTAGTGGAATCCAGGTCCGGAGCACAAAACATACAGCAGCCGGGTAAACGGAGGGGGTGACAGATGCTTGCGAATACGTGCAACCTCGTCCTGATACACTTTTTGAAAGACTGTTTTCGCAAGACTGTTTGCTTCTCGGAAAAATCTTTCAAGTGAGCAATCATCTTTTTGTACCGCTTATCAGTCCAATGGTTCCAATTTTCCCATTCCTCTTGGCTTGGGGGTGGCGGATATGCACCAAGAATTAATTCAGGCATTCCCATCAGAAATTTGGTGAAATTCCGAATTGACCGACACAAATGCCGTCGACTGATTCGGAAGGCCACGTCCCACCACAACCCCTTCGAACCCGTCTGACATTCTCCTGTGATTATCATGAGCACGTTTTTGTCTTTGAACTCTCAGGTTATAATTCAAAACGTCCTCTGGATTTTCCGGTTCACTTTTGGCATCTATGCATGTGGAGATAGGAATAATAGGGAATTAATCATTAGCTGGAAAGACACATCCATCAAAATCTGGTCAATCAATACCAAACACTTACCATCCTCAACACATCATCAACATTTCCCTCAAAAGCGCATCAAAATCCTCCCTCACCCCTTGATCACCAGATGTTCCTTCTCCAATAGCACCTTGACCTTTGCCAGCTCCTCTCGACCCCATCATCACTGTCAACCATATCTTCCTCAATATCCATATTAAATCTATCCTTATTTGCTGGGTAAGTTCTCGGAAATCGGAGTTAAATTGGCGTAGACACAGTATTCACTCACAAATAGCTCTCGGATTTCTTATGGAAGATGTACTTGTAAGATAGCTATGAATTAGATATCAATGGGATGAGGGAAAGCGATGAAGAGGATGTCATGGATTCATACTGCTATTTAATCTGTGGGAAACGATGCCATCTACTGCAATGGATTCTTGCACGGCCCATCAGGCAAGTCAGTTCTACCACCCTTTTCCCTTCCCTTTGTCTAATTGTTTGGCTTCTTTATTTACCATACATAATAAATATAACCAAACAAAATGAATCTCATTCAACTAGGATTACCCACTAACTCCACATACCCTTCTTCTTGATCAGTCTTGAGGTTTGGGTTGATCAAAATGAACATTGAAATGTCAGCATTCATCCGAGTAATTAATCTGTTTCAATTTTGGGCCCCATGCCTTTTTTCAAATTCACAATATTCCAAATACAATCAACAAATTAATTCCTGCATTTTGATCAACACAAACAAATCATGGAAAACATACCACATTCCCCAGCTCACTGCAGAGATCGTTTTCTTGTTCACACCAAACGTTCCCTCCTCATTCTCCAAATAGCAAATGCCCAACGACCTTGAATGATGATGACCAGTTGTCTACTGAGCTTGTCTGCATACAAAAGTTTTGTATTCAACTGGGGATGGTCTTTGTACGGATTCTTGGGTTCATCCCAGCTGTTTCAACAATGTAAAGGGGCGAATCAAAAACCAAACAGTATTCGTCACACCATCACTGAATAGCCGGCTTATCCGCCCAAACAGTCGCAATCCAGAATCGTAGAATTCAACGTTCGAATTACCAGGAGCCTTGCCACTGAAATTATTTTCTGGGACATACTGCGATTGAACATCTCTACACTCTTCACCTTCACAACTGCTCTTTCCAACTTCCCATTGGCCGGCTCTTCATATCCAAATTCACTCAACTGAAATTTCCACAGATTATACACTCTCACATCAAGTATATCTTCTCTTCTCTTTTTTTTTTCATCACCATATGAGGCAAATGGACAGACTTTTCCATGTCGATAGCATCCTGCCCTTTCAATTTTGCTTGGTTGACGTATCCATAGTATCGTGATTTCTGATTCCATGTGTTCATGATTGTTCCATGCATCTCTCCTGTTGATGTGTTTAATTAGACCTCTGATGAAGGCATGGACTCAAAACAAAGTATCAGAAATGCGACATACCAAGATGCTGGTTGTTTGGTATATTCCCCAGAATTCCATTCAGACGCTCCTGGGCCCATGCAGCAGTTGCTATGGGAGGCCCAAACCTCTCAATTACTTCGGATAATGCTGTGTCAGATGTAAATTTGACTTGCTTGTATGATTTGGCCATCCCATTCGGAGGACTTTCCCGGTATTCCTTTGTTAATTTTCTCAAGTTGATCGTATCTCTTTCATCCAGGTGGTGCTTCATGAGGATGCTTGTCATTTCAATTAATTTGATGGTCGAATCCCTCAAGACCTCCTGATGTGTCACCGTGTTTGAGCCCTCAATATATTTCTTCTGCCAAGAATTTCCAATCACCCAGTAAGGAATCATTGCCAGCGGAAAATAGACAGTATATAGTATTAACCACTCGGATGCTTTTAGGGAACCAGATCCAGAAAGTCCAAAGTTTCGGGGAACTCGTGAAACCCAAGTTGGAATTGATGTCTGCGAAATCACGTTTTGAAGCACACGCAACTCTTCCTTTGTCAAGCCAGGCCCTCCAGTCGTAACTCCTCCCTCATCCTCTTCTCCCAAGGTTGTGATTTGCCATGTTGAATTCCCGTCATTTCACTCCTTCTATCAGCCTCTCCTTCCTCATCAACCTCTGACTGGCTGCCAAGTGATAAAGTACCTGCAATACTCTGTGGATGCCTGTTTGTGTTGCTATACTAGAACCACTTCCCAGAGACCGAGTTGACCTTCTTCCTGAAGATGTATCTACTCTTGATGAGCTGGAACGTAGTTGGTAGGGGTGGCTTGATGGACCAGCCCTGTCTTCTTGGATACTTGTTAAGCGGGAAAGATTTTTTGAATTTAAAACACGCCGCTTCCTTCCCCCCACTTCTTCATCCTCCGTGCCACTCGAGTCCCCTTCTGGTGTTTTCTTGCGCTTGGAATCCCGGAACTTCAACCCTCCAAAGATCATTTTCCCAACATCAGTATTCTTCCAGTTTATTTCATGTTCTATGGCTTTCTTCAGGAGCTTCCCTGCTCCCAGAGTATTCAAAAAACTGAGACTGTGATCTTTCAGGTCTCCCAAGAGTAACGCGTGCATAACTTCGATTCCACAGTACTCCACTGGTCGCCAGTATGGGAGGCTATTCAGAATGCTCCCTCTTGCTCCTTCTTCCGTAGCAATCTTCTTCCTCTCAGTGTATGTCTTGCACCTTTCCCATCGCCTAACTCTTTCCATGTGTGCCTCGTGCGTTTTTTTCTCAAACTTCCCCACGTCGATCTCATCAATATCTTGAAGGGTGATCTCGCAGAAAGAACAAAACTTGTCTGCTGTATGGGATGCAAATCCTGCTGTCTTGCGAATTGCTGGCAGGTCTCCAATTAGTGGAAATATGGCTGCAAATATAAGGCGGCCCTGGGGGAATTGACTCGTCTTTGTGAACCACACTCCCTTCCAAAATTCCTTCATCTCCAGCACTAGCGGTTCCAAGATATGGTTCATTTGATCCAGACTCGGCTCCTTTGGACCTGGTATAATCCCAAACAAGTATATGTTCTCCACTTTGTATCGTTCCGTTAATGGTAGGTTGAGACACACCAGAGTCACTGCCCCCAAGGATACCGACTTTCCTCCAGGCTTCTTTGCAAACGGATTGAACCAGTCAACATATAGGCTGAATACAAGATTCCCAGACTTTGAAGTAAAAATCTCGTTCGAGTCTGAAGGTCCCACAAAGGTTTTCCATACACTTCCATCCCATACATCACTCATCTTTTCATTCCTCTGGCGTTCATATTTGAGGTTCGAATCGGCAAGACATTCAAATCCAGGTAGCCAGAGCTTGTGAGACAGCCAGTTCTTCAGAGGTTGGAAAGTGAACGTTCGGACTGGCTTGATGATCATCCTTTCACCAGATCCTTCAATTGTGGCAACTTTTGCATCACAGAGTTGTTCTTCATTTTCAACCTCCTTCAGGAACTTCTTTGATGTCGAGTAGAATATAGTCGTACACGTGGTTTTGGCTTCATGAATCAACTCGTCATCCTTTCTTGGCATTTCAGGAATCGGATACAGTTTGAAACAATCTGGGCAGCAGATCATCTTTGAGAAACCAACATCAAATCCAAGGCGTTGTATGAGAGTCGTTTTCGAGAGAGGTATGTTGCTGATGATTGAGGATCCGTCAAACTTAAATTCCTGCGCGAGTTGTTTCACTTTTTCAATCTCTGTTTTCAAAAACTGCGTCACGTTTTTATCACTGACACCAGTGATAAGGGAAAGGCGAGCTGCTTGTAGCATTACTGCTAGACTATGTTGAGGGATAAGCTGAAACGTGTTTATTCGAGATGTTTGAGTGTTGACTATTGAATGATCACTCGGGCCTTCATTCACATTTCGATTTGATATGTCAGGAATAGTGGTCGTCAAAATTGTTGGACTTCCAGTCTACTCATTCCTAGTAAGTCAGCCCAGATCATTGAATGTTATCAACAGAAGTCAATACCACTCAACTTGAATATTTTTTAAAGTATGGGGACTTGGCTCGTCTTCCATCTCCTGTTCATGTGTCTTCCTCTTCATAATTGCTTTTAAATGTGACTTGAAACATGTTACTGACCATGCCTTCCCCACCTTCTGTTCACCTGTTTCGGAATCCCTGTAGGTCTCTTGATCACACCCCAACTCCGTACACTGGCAGATTTTCCATCGAGAGTGCATTCTTCAACGTAATTATATTGTGAGTGGTATGGTTTTTCTTGTAAAGCAAGTACTGTTTTCTCCTTGGTAACACTGTTGTTAGATCAAGATTCTTTACAACACATCATATCTCCAGATGCATAATGCATGGCATGCATGCCCCATGTTCCTTTGAACCATCACCTAATGGCAACCTTTTCGCTTGAACTCAACAGCTGGGTGGCCTTGTTTCATGTTGTGTATATGTCACACATGTCACATTTGTTATTTCTCAAATTAAGCCCGGCGGGCTTAATCCTCCCTCAACCACCTTCATTCGGTAGGGGAAAATTCCCAAATCTACCCTCACCACCCATTAATAATTTAAGCCCGCCGGGCTTAATCACATCACAGGAGATGCACACACCCATTAATAAATTAAGCCCGCCGGGCTTAATAAAATCACACAAGATGTACCAATCCCACCAACTCACACAATAAAGGGGTCACTGATTCACAACTCTTGATTATGAATTCAGCACAGCCAGAACAATATATATTCACCCAGTGCACAAAAATAATTTCAACACAATCTTATTTCAACCACAGCCATGGTCAAGTCACTCAAAAACGGAAAAGCTCCAGCAAATCGACGGAACCTCAACAAGGCCCTGTTAGAAATCATCCCTCCACCCACCTCTCACTTTTCCAGGTCCATGGCTTCTTTCTGCCGCCCCTTCTCCTGAATATTGAACACCTCGCTGAGGAACATTGGCAAGCAACACCATCACCTGACCAGATTCAACATGTCAACACCCTCCCAATAACCATCACTAGCCATCCCATTCGTTCCAGAATGTCCCTCACCCCCCCTCATCAGCCAACATGCTTCATGGCATTTCACTCAAATGTCTCGATTTATTTCTCAGCGACTTGAAAGAAGCAACATTCCCCTTGGCAACTTTTCATTGGGCTTCTCCCTGGGATTCCCAGTGGAACAAGCTTTTTTCCTCATTCATACTCAAGCATTTCAACCATGCATACCACAACGGTGCCTTAGCCAACTTTCCCATCAATCCTATTCATCATGCTCCATCAAATGCAATCGCTGTTCTCAAACGCTGGTTTTCTGGAAAAAAAAACGATCTTGAGAAAAATAAATACTCCCCTGATGAAATTGCAAAGAAAGCATACCAGGTGAAAAAGTCAAAGTGGCGGAAGCAGGTCCGCTAAATTCTTCTTGGTTTCCTGTTTCAATTCTTGACTATCAATTCTTTGTTCCAGCTATCTCAACGACGTACAGAAATCCTCACCACATTGGACATTCCTGTTGATTACCAGGATATCTTTGACAATTCTGCCTGCTGCTCAGACACTGAGCAACTTCCCAATGGTAACCTTCAGAGGATTCAATGCTCATGGCGTTCCCCAATGTTCTCCTTATTAGGTCATCAACTCGACCATCTTTACGAGAAGAATAAAGCTGAGAAGCTCGGTAAACGGTACAAGTATGGGGATTCTTTCTTTCTCCTTCGTCAAATCAGTGATTTACAGGAGAGGACTGTAAAAGTCCCCTCTGGACTTCCCAAAAACTGTTACCATCCAGACTTCCTCGCCTCTCTCAATGAAATTGATTTATTGCTGCTTCAACCACAGCAAGAAATTGATTTTGCAGCTATTATACAACAGGTTTCTCCATCCTAGGCAAGTCGTTTGAATTCATATTGTCGAGTTGGCTTCCCTCATTGAACGTCTCACCATTTCAAATTCCAGGTTTCCACTCAACGGAACACTCAACCTATTGCAACCAATTTCATCAATTCATCCTTTCCATTCTTCTGTCAAGACATTGAAATCAAAAACTACTCACATGGCCAGCTCAGCCTTCTTCCGTTTGATCTGAAAGATATTTCCCTCAATACTATTCATCACACAGTAGCGCACAACCTGTACCTTTGATTTTTGTCCAATCCTATACAGTCTATCTACAGCTTGTTCCTCCACTGCTGGGTTCCATGTCGGTTCCTATTTAGTATGACATTGTACAAAATTTAATCCATCAAATTTCCTACATCCCAATAGTTTTATTCAACTCACCATGATATATACCTTCTGCGCACATCTGAGATCAATGCCTACTCCTGCCGTCTTGATTGTTGCCAACAAGATTCTACATTGGGAATCACCACGAAACCGTTCCAAATTCTTTTTTCTTGTCTCATGATCTGTCTTTCCATAATGTGTTGTAAACCGAATCCCCTCATCATTCAAAGCTATTCCAATTCTACACAATCAAAATAATTTCATATTAGTGTAACCTCTTTATCTACCCTTAGTTTTCAGTCACCCAGAATTTAGACTCACATTTCTAGGAACCGTTTAAATTCTGAAAATATTACTGCCCGATTTTCAGCTCCTCTCCCAAGAAATTCGTTGATGTCGCTAGCCAGATGTACAATTTTGGAACTCTCATTCCAACCATAGCCCTTTATTCCTGGCCCCTTTTCAATCAAAGCTGGGTGGTCGCATAGTTGCCGTAAATCTACAAGTTCCCCAAAGAATCCGCAGAGTTCCATCCTTGTCCAGCAATTCGATTTTTTCCAAATTGGATCGCAAATGTTTCATGGTTCTTCTTGTAGATTTCATTCCATGGAGATTTCAGTTCAATGTTAACAATGCTTTCAAGTTTTCAGGAAGCTCTAGCACTGTTGTTTTTAACCTTCTCATGCTGATTCCGTTCATAAGATTTTGAAGTGTTAATATCCCCGAGGATCACATAGCTGGACCGGTACCTCGACACATTGCTTCCAGATTGAGTTGTTTGACCAGGGTTGCAGTTGAAGAAACTTCAGCAAATTGTGCAGATCTCCCAGGTTATTCTGCATTGGTGTACCTGTCAGGCACAATCTTCTTTGTGCCTTTAAGCCTAGGAGTACCGTACTTCGATTGGTCTTGGGATCCTTCATATAACTAACAATTTATTTCAGTTTTATTTTATACTATCATGCTCATACAACCATACATGGCTTCACTTACTGTGCCTCATCCAGTACTATTCGGAACCATCTGACATTTGCTAGATTCAGATCACTTTTTCCCTTCCTCACTTGGTTGCTCGTTCCAACTTGTTGACTATCAGCACTTTCCTTTGATCCAGAATTGCAAATCGATTCGTACGTCGCTAGAACAATTGCAACTTTGCAAATATCTTGAAACTGAATGGTCAATCTTTCTTTACCGTAAAACACTTTGTATGGGAGGCTACCGTTATCAAAATGAGTATTGATTTCGTTAATCCAGTTGTCCAACGTCGACAACGGGCAGATAATTAACGTGGCAGCAGTCCGCATTTCATCTTCTTGATCTTGCTTTTTGTTGGCAAATGCAATAGCCTGCTTTTGTGAGAGTTGAATCGTGCTTAACGTCGTCAGAGTTTTTCCTAGTCCCATATCATCCGCAAGAATACACCCATGACTTTCAAACATAATATTCTTCTCAACAAGTCCTTGTGCCACGGCATCTGAAAATATTCGCTTTACCCATTCGTTATCTGGATTTGTCCATATTTCATGAGCTATTGATATCTCATCGGATTCGCCCCTTTGGATAAATTCAACCGCTTTATATTGGTGATCCATCAGTGTTGTTCGGCATCCTGGGATCTTGAACGTTTTTTCTGAAGGTGTGGTTTTCGGTGAATTGACAATCTGGCTGACACCAAAAAAATGGCTTGGCTGATAGTTGGGTATCTTCTTGATTGGAATATTTGATAACGAGAAAGCTTCCATCACTCGTGATAACAAACCAAACGGTGAAAATATAAATCCATGGACATGCGAAGTATTTCCATGTTGGGCTTGCACATAGAAGAGTCGGAGAAATATTTTCTTTGGGTTTGAATTCCCAACAAACGATCTTGAGGAAAGAGGCTCAGAAAGTTGACCTATCTCCCCAATCAATGGACCAATCAAACGGCTCTGATGGTCATTGAGATCTCCAACCTTTTCATAATTCAGCAGAGGATATGTAGATTTGTTCTTCCTCGGTGAAATACTGCATCTCGAAGACCACTGGTGGACTGGTTGGAGGATTGTGGAGTTCGGACAACTAGTGTAGTGAAGAAGCCTAAGCAAGATATTTCGGACATTGTTGGTTTTGGTAAGAGAATGAATACGTTTCTGGATTACCTGACAATGTGTATCATCTTTTATTCCCTTTTAGCTTGGGTGGGGCATAGTGTAGATATGCTCGGATTAACCATGGTGGACATTGGGAGGTGGTGGTGTGCCTCAAGCCATGCATCCATGGGCATCTTGCCCTTGATATATGGGTCAACTCTGAAAATCCAAGGACAAAGGGTATCTAACCTCTGTTGATGATTTGTTTGTTCTTATATCTCTCAAAAACAAAATTTATGCAAATTGCCTCGACATTCCTTGTTTGTTGAGGTTATGTCAAGACATCTCCATTGCCTGGTTAAGAACTGTTTAGCACTTAACCCTTAGTATTGTTTATGCATGTTACATAATTCACACATCCAAGGGCCTTTTAATTAAAATTCATGTCGCTTGTTATATAACTATGTGGATATATCACATTCAAATTGTTGGTGTGCATGACCCCTTAGCTATAAGAGTACCTTATCCAAATAACTTTTAAACACTCACAACTGCATGTCTCAATCAAATCCAAAAATCTTTTGTACTGGTACCAACATGTAACAATTCTTTTTTCTTTTTTTCTCGTGGAATTCGTAAGTTTTGAGTGTTATAATTATATACCCTAATGCCAAATCAGCCATCAAATAATTACTTCATTATATACCTTATTCTTCAGAGACCAGATAATTATCCCAAGTATGCACTAACCCCCTGAATGATATATTGACATTGCAAGTCAATGAGGATCATTTTTGTAACATATTACTTTGCATTATGAGGAATGTTTGGACCAACATGTCTTTCAAAACTGTGCAAACTATTTGGTGGACAATTGTGCAAACATCTTGGAAGTGTGTAGATAATTTCAAATATCAAGCTTAATGGATTTAAGTATATACACAGTGTATCTCATTTGATATTTCATCTATATTCCAAACTCTCTTTATCAATCAAATAATATTGAATAAAGACTTTAGTCAGATTTACAAAAAGAATGTTGCAAACCTACAACAGTCAATTGCTTCTTTTCCTTAAGAAATAAATGTCCAGGTTTATATCAAGGTATTGGTATCGTAATAATAATAAAACAAATCACCCAGGCAATTACCATTATCAGGCCTTGGGAGTAAAAAGGGGGATCTAACACAGCTTAGGAGATTTTATAATTCGAATCAAAATACAACACAACTTATCAGTACACCATATAATATTCATGAGCTACTTTTTAACTTGGAAATTTCAACCAACCCAGGAATAGTTGTTCAAATTTTAACCCAAAGTCACAAGTGAAAGTTTGACTAGCATTTATTCCTTTTCATGGTTCCTCATGACTCGTCAGTTTAAACTCAGCAGGTATCCTACATTTTTCTGCCATTTCTTTGTGACTTGAATTAGTTAAATTTTCCACATCCTTATCAATATATATTCAGATTAAAAACAATTAATGTTGTAATGGAAAGAAAGAAAGGAGCTCAATCATATAAGCCTCGGAGTGAAAGTCAGTGCAAGGTTCCTATTATAATCATCTTGAAATTAAAATATGCATTTAAATTCATCATAGATATCTTTTCAGAACAGTGCTTTCATATTGGTGTATTATAGACAGGTTCTAGCTAAGTTTAAATTGACTCATTATTCGATTTTTCCTGGAAGCTGAATGCATGCGGCTTCACACCCCAACTTGATGTACATAACTCATGAATGTTTACTCTTCAGAATTTTTTTTGTGTTGTTTTTCTGAGTTCAAACTCATTATTTTGGGTATGGATGGTTGAAGTTTATTCTGATCAGTAACCATACAACTAGTTTTGGTTGAGAATACTGGATATTTTTTATTAACAGGATACCCAAATAATAATCAAAATTTAATTGATATAAAAGACCCCTTCTCAATCAAGCCAAATTCCATGACAGCTGTTTTTATTTTTGACTGAAATTTACCCTCATGAATTATTGTACGCTCTGGAAGTTGTAAGTGATTGGTAATATCATTATTTCAATATTGGACATCATCAGGATTTACCCAGATACAACAATTTGATTTCATCAATCCTTGTCAAGATCATTCATAATCGATAAGATCAAACATGCACACATACCATGTGACCTAGAAGATTGAGAATACCAAGCACACTGAAGAACAGGGTATGAATCTTCATAAATCAGGGTTCTAACTTGAATACATTTTTCACATTAAATTGATTGATGAACTAGAATATGTATGTATATTCTTATGTATGTATATTCTCACGGGAATGGTTACTCAGCAGAGTTACAAATAACCTGAATTAAAAAATATGTCCTTAGAATACGGTTTGAATTTATTTATTTGTTTTAATTCATATACATGAAGCTCTTCATCTGAATTTGGTCATTCCTCAAGGTTTGGAGGATTTTACTTACCTTGTAAAAAATTATTAATTAAATATATGTAAATACTTCAACTTTGGAGCAGTCATGTGAATGCAAGATACCACATTGATACATTCGGTTACAGTGGGGGATACAGTATAGATACAGTGTTGATATGTTGAGGATAGGTAAGAGATAAGCGAAGGCACCTCCATAGAGGTGCCAACTTTTTTTTCCTGGTGCATGGACTACCGTTGAAGCAGGCAGCTGTATCTTGTTTGAAAAATCAGTGATACCTTCTCCATTCCAAATAGATAGTAAAAATTGCTGAAAGTGAGGATCCCCAGCTGCACGCATGTTGATGGACAGACAAATTATGTTCTGGGAAAAGTGTCTCCAGCAGTGAGAGTTGAAAATGCTAGCATTAACAATTTGAGGACGTGATCCTTCCTCACAACTGGCAAAAACTGATGGAAGTCTCCCCCTGAGACCATTACCTTTCCACCAAATGGTAGATCTGAGTCCATCAAGTCTTGGAGTAATCTATCAACTAATTCAAGTGCATGCCTGTGTGTAATTGGGGCTCCATCCCATATTATCAATTTTGATTTCTTGAGGACATCTGCTTTTTGTGAGTTTTTGGCAATAGAAGAAACTGAATGGTGTGATAGCCTGGGAGGAATTCCAAAGGTGAGAAGAGCAGTCCTTCCATATTTCATGTTCATGGCAGCAATCCCTGTAAGATAGAAACAAAAATTAGCTGGAATATGTATGTTCAAATTGTCATGAAAATTATTCTTACCACTACCGGCACATGCAATAGAAATCCTTTGAGTTTATGTTACATGTGCAAGTAAGCAATTGTATAGGAAAGTTTTTCCAGAGCCACCAGGCCCATCAATAAAAAAACATTGTGGATGTTCTGAATTGCAGGCATGGAGAATTTTATCAAAGGCCAACCTCTGCTTCTGGTTAAGTTGATTTACATTATCAATTTGACTTTGATCCACATTGAAGCTTGACCGCTCTTCACCCAACATCCAATTTCTTATTAGGTGGTTACTTCCAGCTGAAGGATTATATCTTGGAAGATCAGGAAATGATAAATCAATCCGCTGCAGACCATTCTGGAGTAGAATTGGATTGATTACTTCAATGATCCGGTTTGTCATTAGGGCATCATCTTGACAGCCTTGATGGATCCAATCTTCTGTCATGGAAGTGTAAGAAAAATTCCATAAGCAGACAGGGTTTGAAGGTTGACATGTTGCCAATAGGATACCAAATAGTCTTCTCAAGTAAGATGAACTTATTGTAGAATCAGCTTCTGCCATTGTTTGTTCCAAATAATGATCATTTTCCAAGAGACCCCTTGCTAAAGCAGCTGAACAAAAACTATCATGAATAGTGCCGTGAAAAGTTCTGAGATCTTCAAAGGAAGTAGATCCACAGACATGATTCAACAATAAACGTAAATACCATCTTTCTGGGTCTGATGGAAATACAGAATAAATCCTGCCTATTGAGTTACCGCGTTGCCTTGGCTTCCATTTTTTTGTCCTGGGATGCCATGTGTTATACCTAGGGAATTCCGAATATTTCAATAACCTGGCATGTGGATCAATTCTGTTTCTTGCAAAGTAACCGGTGAGCATTGTATAACCTTCTGAAGCCCTTTCAATAATGTTTTGCAATGATTCATCTTGAGGGTATGTTACTTGATGTTGATTGGGCAAATGTATGTCCAATCTGTTGACCAATGGGTAGGTGGAAGATAGTTTAAAAGAGAATATCCTCCAGCAAGCTTCAGGAGCGGCAACCCAGCGTGAGTCCCTGAATCTATTGATGTCATCAATACTTTCCCCAACATCCAGAACTACCTTATCATGTCCCTTGTATATATATTTGTAAAGATACTTGACTGCGGATATTTCTGCACAAATTTCAACATTTATATGGCACTGATATGTTGCTGAGAGGTAGGAATTGTGAGGCACCACCCAACGATTGTCAATTATGAAGGTGTTCTGACCCCTACGTATTGTATTTCCATCTTGATGTCTTCTATACTGTGGGTAGGAGTTTTCATTGAATGAAGATTCAGAACAAAATTGTTTTGGGTACTTCTTTGAGCAAACACCATTGACCATGCATGGTGCATTTGGGTTGTAAGGTCCACAGGGTCCATGGATCATATGTCTTGATACAGCTTGGTAAAGAGCTGGATTGGCGAGCTGATCTGGAATTTCTGCAGTCACAATTTGATCAATTTCTTCAGTAGTGCGGGGTATATACTGAGATTCTAGGATGACTAAGAGTTTCTGGAATATCATCCTCCAAGTGTGGTGGTTGCTCTACAGGAGGAAGGTTTGAGGAGTTATCATAGTTGGTGTAGATATTAATCTGATTGTTGGGAGAAAGATTTTGGGAATGGACCAAGTTGAAAATGGAAACTCTTGAGGGGTTGTTAGGAGTTTGATGAATTCTATTGGTCTGATGGGTAATTCTGCAGTGGTTCTGAGAACTCAATTGAGTGATTTGATACAATGAATGCCTTTGTGATGGGATATGATGTTGATTCAACTGGATTGGGGAGTGAGTTGAATGGCAGTTTTGATGGGAAGTAAGTGAATGGATATGATGAGATCTCTGATGAGAAACTGGGGATGGTAGTTGATAAGATAATTGCCGGGATGTTGGGGATGGAACTTGATGAGAGATTGGACGGGACCTTGAGGATTGAAGTTGGTGAGAGATTTGATGAGAATGTTGAGAGAATTGATGGGAATGTGGATGGTGTGTTTTGAGGGTCATTGTGTAGCTGCTGAAGATGGGAAGGGTGATGATTATTGATTAAACTACCTTGGAAGTGCTGATGACTTGGAGAATTGTGAGAGTTGAAAAAATAAGAATGAGGTACAGGAGAGGATGGATGGTGAAAATGATTGGGGTTAGGGGTGGTGGGAAGATTGAGTTGAGAATTCAATTGCCTTTGCCAAACCCTAGCATTTCTTTCCCTGTTGTATGCTCTTCTGAGTTCATCAATATTCAAGTTCATTGTAGATTAATGTTGTAGATTAATGGGAGCTGAAAAGTAGAATGCAATAAGAGTATGTGGTAGGGAATCAGATTATTACTTTTAAGAATGATGGTTGTGAAAGTGGGATATTCTTGGGGGGAATGGAAGATTTCAGGTGAAGAAGAGCTCTATTTATGTCTGGGGAAAGGGTAGCAGCAGTTTCAGTTTGATTAATTAGTTGTTGGTAGCAACATTAATTTGACTTGGTTGCCAGCAACAGTCTACAAAATTAGTTGTTGGTAGCAACATTAATTTGACTTGGTTGCCAGCAACAGTCTACAATATGTGTACCTTGGTTGGTAGCAACATGATTGGTTGTTATAATGATATTGGTTGTTAGCAACAGTATTGGTTGCTTTAGTGAAGAAAAAAACGACCAAAAAAGTATGTAAAAAAACAGAAAAAGAAAGAGCAAAAAAAAAGGAACAAAAGAAAAAGAATATAACTCATGCAAAAACAAAGCAAAGTAAAAGAGCAAAAAAAAGGAAAAAATAAAAAGCAACAAACAAAAAGCAACAAAACATAATCAAAAAGAAAAAGTGAACAAACAAAGCAAAAAAAAAGCATAAAAAAAGCATAAAAAAAGCAAAAAAAAGCAAAAAAAAAGCAAAAAAAAAGCAAAAAAAAAAAAAAAAGCAAAAAAAAAGCAAAAAAAAAAGCAAAAAAAAGCAAAAAAAAAAGCAAAAAAAAAAGCAAAAAAAAGCAAAAAAAAAGCAAAAAAAAAGCAAAAAAAAAGCAAAAAAAAAGCAAAAAAAAGCAAAAAAAAAGCAAAAAAAAGCAAAAAAAAGCAAAAAAAAAGCAAAAAAAAAGCAAAAAAAAAGCAAAAAAAAAGCAAAAAAAAAGCAAAAAAAAAGCAAAAAAAAGCAAAAAAAAAGCAAAAAAAAAAGCAAAAAAAAGCAAAAAAAAAGCAAAAAAAAAAAAAAAGCAAAAAAAAAGCAAAAAAAAGCAAAAAAAAAGCAAAAAAAAAGCAAAAAAAAGCAAAAAAAAAGCAAAAAAAAGCAAAAAAAAAGCAAAAAAAAAAAAAAAAAAAAAAAAGCAAAAAAAAAAGCAAAAAAAAAAAGCAAAAAAAAAAAGCAAAAAAAAAAAGCAAAAAAAAAAGCAAAAAAAAAACAGCAAAAAAAAAACAGCAAAAAAAAAAGCAAAAAAAAAAGCAAAAAAAACAAAAAAAACAAAAGCAAAAAAAGCAAAAAAAAAAGCAAAAAAAACAAAAGCAAAAAAAAAAATGCAAAAAACAATGCGAAAAAAAAAAAAATGCGAAAAAAAAAAATGAGAAAAAAAAAAAAGAAAAGCGAAAAAAAAGTGAAAAAAGCGAAAAAAAAAATCAATTACATATTTAAGTTTCTAATGTCGCCCTCGGCGTTAGAAATTAAACTGGGGATGTCGCCCTCGGCATTAGAAATTGAACAAAGGTGTCAGGATTTGTTTGGCTCGCAAAGGCCATTCCTTTAGTTATATGTAGATAATTCAAAATGTTTATTGCACCCAATGGGTCTGAACTGTCTTTTCAGATGGTGGTATATCATCAGGTCATCTACACTATCCAGAAGACTTAACAGGTTTCAGTTGTGTCTCGTGGGTAATAATTTGTCAGCATATTATCCTCTCTATATGTCCAAAATAAACCAAACATCCTTATAAGTGTTATATTTGATATACAAACCAGTCAATTGCAGAGGACTAACAGCTCACCTTATAAGTATGGCTATCTTGTGTCCTTTTGGTTAAGTATAGCATTATAGATTACTATGAACTGTCAGAGGTGGGAAGTCCTGCAGCAAGTTCTTTGTAAGGAATAGATCAAGGCCAAGGATGCAGAATTCTAAGGTAACTGGTGGAATTTCTCACCCAGGATAAACAGAAACAGCCTGTTTACTGTAATCCAAAACACAGGGAGGAAATGTGTTACAACCTTGGGGATACTAGTATATTTCTCTTGTGACAATTGATCAACTCTTGCAGGATTAGATCTAAGCTGTATTTCCAATATATCAGACCTTTCAAGTTAATCAAGATGCTGGACAAGAATGCAGTTTGTTTGGATATTTCAAGGGATTACCCTAAATTACACCTGGTATCTAATGTTCCACTGATAGTCAAGTATAATTTATCAAGTCAAGCACTAGATAACAGGGTGGATTTTGGGATTGAAGAAGGCTATTATGACAAGGGCTGTGTGGTGGACTGGACAAATCTGAGCCAAATCCTGGATGTGCAGAAGAAGAAAGGGAGAGGTAAGTTTGAAGGTTTTTCTTCATTGGAAGAATTCTTTGCCTGGAAAAGATACTTGGGTGGCTCAAGAAAATATCCCTAGAATTTTTCAACATTTTTCAGAACCCTTTCAAAAAGAATTACAGGAACAAGGAAAAACTAGGAATAGTAGTTAATTCATATGTTGGAACAACTGGGCCATTCATTCTCTTGGTTTGGGGTCTAGGAGAAAATACTTTGAACAGCTCTAGAAGCTTTTATTACACTTAGGAAATCTTGAATCTTTTAAATCTTAATTTCTTTTCATCTCAACTGGTAGAAACCATCAAAACTTAGTCTTTGTCTACAAAGTTCTATTAGGGCCTTCCATACAATATTTAAAAATCTCTTGTTGTATTCTCACTTAATTGTTTCTTTCCCTGTGAGGCAAAATGTTTTTATTATCTTTCTCATCAAAATATTAATACAATGTTGAGGTTGTGTAGTGTTTGTTTTCTTCTCTCTTCTGTTTCTGCTTCAAACCTGTTTTCTGCATATCACAGTCTGTGACATTTCACCATTGTAGTCACCTGGAGCAGCAGACGTGGAAGGCTCTCTTTCCTCATCCTTCCACGACCATCATCATTCTCTTCTGCTGTTCCAGGTGAGTGTTTTCCTGTTTTTTCTTTCTCTCTCTCTTTCAGTCTTCTTCTCTTTGTTTTTCCTCTCTGATGCAATGCTCATCCTTCCACGACCATCATCATTCTCTTCTGCTGTTCCAGGTTCATCACTGCAACAGGTTATGAGCACCATTTGCCGCTAAAAGCCGCAGCATCTCTATCAGCGTGGAGGATCTGTACGCTTCTCGATAAAGCTTCCGGTTCATGACACCATCACAACCGAAATCTGAACCCAAACCACCCGAACCCAACCCACCGACAAACTCGTCCAGTAATCGACCCATCTCAACCATGTCTTCTAAACCCGACCCGGAGACCTGGACTCATCCAGCTCTCAAGACCACCACCATCGAGCGACTCAAGCCTCCTGGACCAGGATCCAACTACAACGAGTGGACCTGGTTTATGCGGGCTCATCTCAACACAACCGATGTCATGTATGTTATCAATGACGATATAGCGAAGGCCAGAGCGAATCCGAATTGGGCTCGCGATAACAAGGCAGCTTTCGGAGCCATCTCCAGCACGATCCACGCAGCGCATGTAAGAAAAGTTCGTCACATCACGACGGACGCTCGAGCGCTCTGGACAGCCCTCAAGGAAGCCCATCAAGACTCATCTGCTGGGGGCATTACCTACTTCCTTCGCAAGCATCTGACCGCCCACCTGGACGACCTGGCTAAAACGTACGAAAGCCTCTCAGCTCTCATCACCGCTGATGCTCCGCTCACTCTGGACGACATCTACTCGTCGTCCATCCTCACTTCTCTGCCATCTGACTGGCTGGCATGCGTCTCCGCAATGATGAACGACCCCAGAGTTCCCCCCGTCAAGATACTGGATGCCCTAAAGGCGGAGCACCTTCGTAGAAAGACCAGGAACAAGGAGCAATCGATGGTTGAATCGGTCGCACGCACTTCGCTCTCTCATCAACCCCCTCCCAGGTCCTCCCGACCGCCTCTCGACCATTCCCTGTACTGCACATTCTGCAAGCGGTCCGGACACAACCTGGAGGTCTGCGAAAACGCAGCCAGAATCCTAGCTGAGCACGATTGCCGGAGCTCCACTGCTCCTCGTCGTCCCAACAACGGTGGCAGATCGACAAAGCCGCATGGAAACCGTTATCGCTCGAAACCCCAGGCCAAAGCAGGCCAAATGACCGTCGTTGATCTCGGTGGTGATGAGGACCAAGAGGATTCTGATTACTCTGGTTCAAACGACGACACTCCTGTCAGTCATCCAGCCAGGGCAGGAAATGCTGTCGCACTCACCAATCAATCTGCCAACGCCGCTTCGACTCCACTCCGGGATGCCAACCTCGATTCGGGATGCTCGAACTGTATGACTCCCTATTCGGCTGGTGTCTCAAACATCAAACCGGACAACACGCCCGTCCGACTCGCCGATCACTCGGTTGTTGGAGCTTCTCCCCGTGGTACCGCCACCCTCCCCCTCAGCACCCCAGTCTCCGTTCCTACCCTGGTCGTTCCGGATCTACACGAGCCTTTGTTATCCATCGCAGCAATGTGTGATGCCGGCCTCACATGCGTCTTCCACAAGCAACGCTGTGACATTCTCAAAGCAGACTCTGCAAAAGTCGAAGGCAAGGTCGTCGGACAAGGGTACCGCAAAGGTGGTCTCTATTATCTACCGTCCAACGAGGTAAAGTCACATTCTGCCTCTGCCCTTAAGCTGTCCTCCGTTGACAGCTCTCTTCTGGGCTTTCATCGTCGTCTCTCCCACATAGGCCTACGGCCTCTCAAACAATTCCTGGAGACACTGAATATCAAGCCGACGATCATGAACGAAGTTGATGTTCAACGCTGCACAGTATGTGTACAGTCAAAAATGCACCGCTCTCCCCTCAAGTCCCGATCAGCGCACAGGTCCGATACGCCTGGCAAGTTAATACACTCCGATGTGGGCTCGTTTGAGGTGCCATCAAGAGAGGGGTACAAATACTTTGTCACTTTTGTCGACGACTATTCCAAATCTGTTTCCCTTTTCCCAATGAAATCAAAGTCAAACGTTTTTTCCTGCTTTAAGATCTTTCGTGCGCATTTTGAACGAGATGGGTCCCACAAAATTTTGAGTTTACGCTCCGATAACGGCGGAGAGTATATGTCGAATGAATTTTCCGCCTATCTGAATCTTGCAGGTATAACTCATGAGCCAGGACCTCCCCACTCCCCTGAACTCAATGGAGTCGCAGAGCGGACAAACCGCACGCTGGGAAATCTAATTCGCTGCTCACTTCAAAGCGCCGGTCTTCCAAAACCCTTCTGGGCGGATGCACTAAGGCATATCTCTTTCACGCTGAACTCTTTCCCCTGTTACACCCCCGCAGGCTTCAAGGCGCCAAACGAGATCCTTGGCAAACCGCTTGTCCATCTTCCCTCTCTCCACCCGTTTGGCTGCCTTGTGTGGTACAAGGTACCCAAAGCAAACAGGCAGAAGCTCAATGCGAAAGGCCGTCCCTCCCTACTTCTGTCCTATCTCGGCGACGGCAACGGTTACAGACTCTGGGATTTGGAGAGAAGGTCCGTCATCAAATCCCGTGACGTCCTTTTCGACGATGAGTCCTTTCCCTATGGCTCTGAACTAAAAAGGGAACCACCTCCGCTATTCGTCGAGCTTCCTTGGCCACCACACATGCTGGAGCCTCCTACTCCCGATAAACAAACATCCCCGCCGACTCCGGATTCTCGCCCGTCTATCCTGGAACCTCCCCCTCTCGACATACCCCTACAACCTCGGTTCAATCGTCGCCTCACGGCCTCGATTCATGCCCCTGTATCTACCCCGCCGTCTTCCCCTCAGTCCCTTCCTGTTCCCCCCCCCTTCCCCCTCTTCTCCGCCCAAGTGCACTGCTAATCCTCCGCCCTCGTCCCACTCTCCTCCATCTTCTCATGCCTCTATCCCTTCTCTGACCCCTGCTTTACCTTCTTCTGCTGACTCTCCACCTCAAGAGCCGGTGCCGTCTCCTCCTAAGTCTCCACCAGCCAGACGTTCCGGTCGTCAACGGCGCGCTCCAGATTGCTACGGAACGTGGTCCAAATCGGCCTCCACAGCCGACGAGGTAGACACTCCAAAAACCTGGAAGCAACTCCTCCGCTCGCCGCATAAAACTCGCTGGCTCAAGTCCGCAAACGACGAATTTCTATCCCTTCTTGGCATGCAGACATGGAATCTCGTCCCTCAACCCCTCAAGCGCAAGATCATCAAGTCGAAATGGGTTTTCAAGGTCAAGCGTCGACCCGACAACACCATTGAAAAACTAAAAGCGAGACTCGTTGCCATGGGCTACACTCAGGTTCAAGGAGTCGACTACGAAGAAGTTTTTGCCCCAACTCTTAGACTCGAGACTCTGCGACTGATCCTAAGTCTTTTGGCTATCAAGAAGTGGAAAGGTAGGCAGGTAGATTTCAAGACTGCTTTTCTCAACGGTTGTCTTGAAGAGCCTGTCTATATGGAACAGCCTCCCGGTTTCGTTGACCCTGCCCACCCCGACTGGGTTTGCGAGGTCCATCGGTCAATCTACGGACTCAAGCAATCACCGCGTGAGTGGAACCTTGAGCTACACAGCGGACTCATCCAAGCGGGTCTCACGCAGTCAAAGTATGACCCAACTTTGTACTTCACAATCAAGGACGGCAATCTTGTTGGCGCGGTGACCGTTCACGTCGATGACCTCGCTATCGTAGGTGAACCGTCTTTTGTTGACCCGCTAATCGAAAATCTGGGCTCCCGCTTCAAGATCGGTGCAGATGAGGAGCTCCATCATTTCTTGTCCATGAAGATTGACAGGGATTTGGATAGCCGCCTCGTCTATCTATCTCAAGCTCACTATATCGCCGATCTACAAAACCGCTTTCTTTCCGGTACAAGTGTATCTGTCAGCACTCCGACGGACTCCGCCTTCAAGAACCTGGTGCCACGAAACCCAGAGGAACCGAAATCTTCGGGTCCTTATCCGCAGCTCATCGGGGCCTTCTCTGGGCATCCCAATGCACTCGACCGGATATAGCTTTTTCAGTGAACCGGTTGTCCCAATTTCTCCGGGATCCCTCAGAAGCGCACTGGCAAGCGGCCCTCCGAATTCTCAATTACCTCATCTCCACCCGGCATCTCCGCCTGCGACTAGGTGGTGAGCTGACCTGCGCCGGCTACTCCGATTCTGACTGGGCTGAGGATCGACATGACTGAAGATCCACATCTGCGTACACGTATCGTCTTGGGGACGGGGCTATCTCATGGAAATCCCGCAAACAAGCAACAATCTCACTCTCTAGCACCGAGGCGGAATACAAAGCCCTCTCCGACTCCTGCAAAGAGGGGCTTTGGCTTAGGTACATTCTCACTGAGCTTAAACTCCGACCTAAGACGGCAATCCCTCTGCACGTTGATAACGCTGGCGCCGAGGCTCTTGCGAAAAACCCCGAACATCATGCACGCACAAAACATATTGACACGCGGTATCATTTCTCTCGAGAATGCGTCAAGCAGCGGAAAATCTCGGTTCTACACGTCTCAACCAAGGACATGCTTGCTGATATGCTCACCAAACCTCTTGGCCGGACTCTTCTGGTGGATCACCATACTCGTTTTGGGGTTGTCTAATTTCCTTTTTTTTTTTTTTTTCTTTCTCTCTTCTTTTGATTCTTCCAGTTTATCTCTTTGTTCTTTGTTTTCTTTTCTTCTGTGGTTTTCAGAAAGGGGGGGTGTTGAGGTTGTGTAGTGTTTGTTTTCTTCTCTCTTCTGTTTCTGCTTCAAACCTGTTTTCTGCATATCACAGTCTGTGACATTTCACCATTGTAGTCACCTGGAGCAGCAGACGTGGAAGGCTCTCTTTCCTCATCCTTCCACGACCATCATCATTCTCTTCTGCTGTTCCAGGTGAGTGTTTTCCTGTTTTTTTTTCTTTCTCTCTCTCTTTCAGTCTTCTTCTCTTTGTTTTTCCTCTCTGATGCAATGCTCATCCTTCCACGACCATCATCATTCTCTTCTGCTGTTCCAGGTTCATCACTGCAACATACAAGTCTTTAAAATCCTCCAAATAATATTTATCATTTGTTGGGCTTTATAGCCACTCTGACTTGCCTCTAAAGTTTAAACCAACCAAATTTTGGGTAATAACTTTTCTTTGACCAACTAGTACATCTATCAGGTCTTTATATCCCAGGGCTTACACCTTGGCCTGTGTAAGCATGAACTCAGGTAACCCATTCCCTTTGTTGTTACACAATTATGGTTTTATATATTAGTACACATTTTTACATCATTAGTACATAACCATAACCCATATATTTATATACATATACATACTTTCACTATTTTCATAAATATTATTTCTCATCAACCCAAATACATATACACTTCCAGCATGGAAGACTTTTCCTCCAGGTATGCTGATCAAATTTCAAGGTATATTGATCAGATTTTTCTATTGATCACTGTTTTTTTTTTTTTTTTTTTTTTTTTTTTTTTTTTTTTTTGCATGATTCTTTTTTTTCTTCATGAATAACCAGTGGTCTTTTCATTTTTCTGTTTTACTATTTTTTTCCACTTTCATTTTTGTTTTCATGTTTTTTTCCCAACGAATAACTTCATTATTTCTACCTGTTTTAACCTACCTGTCAATGTGAAATGATACATACAATAAAATTTATGAAATGAAACATACAGCAATCTTTTAGTGAAATAATAAAGAATTCAAAATGAATTGAGTAAAATTATGGAAGAATTGGACAAAAACTTAAAGAAATCAATGGAAGAATCAGGCAAAAACTTCAAGAACTCAACAGTACATCTTTCATCCTCTTTGTTAATGGTTTGAGTGCAGTAGAGCACAATTTTAAAGCATTTTTGTGTTGTTTGGGCAAAGATTCTAGTCAGCTAGAGTCATAGCAACCCTTGGGTATATCAGATGGAGGCTTGATCTCACTGAGTTTTTGATTACCGTTGCGTTTTTGTTCTAGCGCTGTGGGAGAACTTATATACCAGAGGTGCAGCACTGAAGCTGAGCCCGCAGCCGCGGGCTCAGCGGCAGACTGAGGCTGAGGTAAGGGGGTGTTTTCCAAATGTCATTGGACATTCCGCAGGGAAAAGCACGGGGTGCAGCATGTGACATTCTATAGTTGGCGCGGGCAATTGGTCGAGCGGACAAAGGCCGCTTCAGTGTGCGCAACGTAGGGGACTGGGCTGATCCATGGGGTTTGGGGTGCCAGGCCGCAAGCGGAGCGGGGGCAGAAGGAGCGGAGTCGTGCGCAGGGGAGCGACAGACAACTGCAGGGGTCAACAGGGTATAGCAGTTGGGGGCAGGCTGCGGTGCAATGCGGGATTGAGGAGACAGGCAAGTAGGGCTCCAGGGACAGTACCGGGGATTGTGGGACATGATTGGGGGGACTGTTGTATAAATAGAGGGTTGTACCAGGGTGGCGGGTTCTTATCTTATCTTATCATCAAAGTAGATAGCTATCAACTACAGCACATATAAGAAATCTCATTGTTTTAGAGCTCTCTCAGCAACTATTCAGCGTGTGCGGACAAGCGGAACTGTGAAGGGCAACATCAGGAAGACAAACACAAGAGGAACGGTCCCCTTGCTGAGTATAAGGTGTTGCAGGGAATCCAGTTGACTATCCGCTAACAGTTGTTTATCCCGCAGAGGAAATCAAAGAACCACCGGAACCAACCAGGAAGAAGGGAAACATACCATTTCTGTCACCGAGGTTGCCTTTATTTCCACATATTGGGGGTCTGGCCGGGAACTTCTTTCTGTTTCCAACCTGCGGACGGGTCAAGACATCTGTCTTTTTCTTTATTTTTTATATATTGTTTATCATTGTTCGAGGATGAGTGGTTCTGACACTTATCTTCTGTCACGCTGCAACTCTCAGTCTCAGTCACACCCGGCTCAGCATTTCCTTATGCATCGAACTTCGAATGCAAGACTCAACTTCGAACTTTCAAGGACCAAATGCGTGACACTTAATCAAAGGGACATTCAAACCTCATTACCCGATCCGGTCCCTGACTCGAAGATTTCCCTTTCCGGTGATTCAACGACTATTCGACGCTTATCCAATAACCTTCCTTTGGATTAGCTCAAATGCCTCGACCCTCAGCATGGCGCTTAACCTTATCAATCAAGCCTTGCACTTACCCTCCATATCACCTGGGAATTTCCATTTGTATCCTCGAATCAATTGTCATATTATCAGTTATGCTTTCATCTGACTTTTTCAATCACTCGTGTAAATCCAACTTCGAGTAAATACTTTCCTTAATCATCTTCACACAAAAACCTCATGTCGATATTTGTCTATAAAAGCAACTGTACTTTTCTCTACATTCCCTTTTCCTCACTTAATTAATATAATATTGTTTTACGTTACCTTCCTTAATCAGACATCACCCTGATTAAATCCGAGTCTGATTTGAGCCCAGTACTTATTACTCACATCGCATCTTCGAAGCTAGTCTCGAAGTTATCTTCGAGAATTACTTTGACTTGAATATATCTTTGAGTTACTTCGAAAAATATCTTCGACTCATCCTCCAGTCCCCTTTGCGCTTCAATCAACCAAATCCCCATCTGTACGTTGGGTTGGTCGCATTACAGTATATTAATTAAGTCTTACAACAAGTTTATAGATCTTTCTCTCTATTATATCTTGTTGCTCGACAGTCAACTTCTTCGACTGTTGATCTCTTTGGTGATGCAACGTACACCAGTTCGAACTAGGTCACAAGGTCCGGCCGAACACCCTCTGGACCATGACATTGACCGACGCCGAGCCCACGCAACTCCCATCGGCAATCGACCTTCCATCGAACAAATTCCTCCTTCGACTCGAAATCAGAATGCGCCTCTTGACCCACTGCGGCAACTCTCTGATTCGGAGGACTCCTTCACTTTTCAGGAACCGATCAACCAAGGGCGACCTCGGCGACGGGATCCACCTCCTTCACCACCTCAAAACCCTTCAGACGAACCCAAAAGGGCGGCCAATGAATCACCGACTTCGATGTTGGTATCTCTTATCAAGGCCCTGAAGACTGAAGGAGGGAATGGACCTCCCAAGTTTCGGACACCCGGAATGAAAGCTCCCGACAAGTTTGACGGCGAGCAATCCTCGAAACTAAGAGGTTTTCTTCAATCCTGCAAAATTCTCTTCTCGAACGACCCGGCAACCTTCTCCCTCGATCGACAGAAGGTACTTTACGCTTCTTCTTATCTCAGTGGCCGAGCCTCACAATGGTTCGAACCTTACCTCAAACTGCTGAACAACACCAAACCGGACTGCATCCTCAATAACTGGGAAAAGTTCGAACAACAGCTGTTCACATTGTTCGGAGATCCTAATGAAGTTCGCAATGCCGAGTTCGAACTCAATTCTCTTTCGATGAAGGAGAATGGTAAAGCCTCGACCTACATTGCCCAGTTCCGAGTCTTACAATCTCACATCGACTGGAACGACGCGGCTCTTCTGTTTCACTTCCGCAAAGGCCTACCTTCTCGAATCACCGACCAGCTTGCGGTCAGTGGTCATCGACTCTCGACACTCCAACATCTCATCGATCGCACTATCGAGTTGGACAACTGCTATCACGACCGATCTTGAACCAAGAAGATCAACTCCACTCCTGCGACGCAAGATCAATCCTCGAAGAAATCTTCGAATTCGACCTCAAAAAAGATCCATCCTGCAACGTCAAAACCTTCGACCACAATCCCCCAACAAACTCGAACCAGGATTCCTCAAGAGATCTCAAAGGTGCTCAACACCGACGGGGTCCTCAAGGCGGATGAAAAGGCGAGAAGGGAAAAGGAGGGACTTTGTATGTATTGCGGTGGGAAACATCAATTGGATTCTTGTGCTAAAAGAGCAGCCCGTGAGGCAGCTAAGTTGTCAAAAAATTAATGAGTAGTTCTCTTATGATTCGCAAAGAAAACTACTTATCTTCTACCTTTCCGCGAGTCAACCTTCGAGCTTGTGAGACCACTGAGAGTGTTCCAAGTTCGAGATTTATTTTATTTGATTCTTCGAATCAACCATACAGGGTCCTTCTCGACTCTGGTGCTAATGTGTCTTTTATTAGTTCGACATTTGCCAAACAACAGTCCCTTCAGCTCACTGAGACATCAAGATTCCCGATTTTCTTGGTAAGTTCTTCGAAGGAGCCTAGTTTCTGGGTTTCAAAGAAGGCGAAGTGGACCTTTCAATTCAAATCTTTCCCCAGCTTCGAATGGGATCTTTTGGTCTTGGATGCCCAAGGGATGGATGATACCATCCTTGGCCATGACTTTCTGGTGTATTGGAACCCAGATGTTAACTGGCAAGAAGGAGTAATTAACCTTCGACCCAAAATATCTCCAGACACTAACTCTTCTCTCCCAGTCAAAAAAGAATTAAGCAGCTTACCCGACTATGTCATTCAGTTAGATGACACTTTTCCGCCAGGAGACTTCGAATATCCTGCCTCTCCCTCTTCCATTTCTTCGAAAGATCACGGGGTAATTGCTTATTGCTCTAACTTATCTCTCACTTCCTTCTTCGAAGAGAAGGAATTACCTTCATTTAAAGGTTTTCTGTACTCCCTGATCCTCTCACATCCCCCTTCGACGACTATTCCAAGCCTCGAAGAAGATGATGAGATTGAAGACCTCGAAACCATCCGAAAGACTCTTCTTCCCATCTACCATCAATTTGCTGATGTTTTTTCCTCTTCGAGAGCTGATAAACTCCCTCCTCGAAGACCATATGATCACCAGATTGAACTCATAGGTCCGGCACCTTCGCCTGGCCCAGTCTATTCTCTCTCGAAGCAAGAATCAACTGAACTTCGAGACTACATTGCGGAAAATGTAGGAAAAGGTTTCCTTCGACCAAGCAAGTCAAATACAGGTTCTCCTGTTCTTTTCGTCCCTAAGAAGGATGGGTCCCTCAGACTCTGTGTGGACTACAGACGGCTGAATAATGTCACTCGAAAGAATGCTTATCCAGTTCCTCCCATGTCTCACCTTCTTACTCTCTTCCATGGAGCTACTCACTTCTCGAAGTTCGATCTTCGAGGTGCCTATAATTTGGTTCGAATTGCCGAAGGTCATGAATGGCTGACGGCTATGAGGACCAGGTTTGGTAGTTATGAGTATACTGTAATGCCTTTCGGGCTTTGCAATGCTCCTTCCACTTTTCAGAACCTTGTCAACGATATATTCGCTGACATTGTCGAAGTATACGTAGTAGTCTACCTCGACGATATTCTGGTTTACTCAAAGGACCTCGAAGAACACACTTCTCATATCAGAGAAGTGCTTCGAAGACTTCGAGTAAATAACCTTTTCGCCAAACTGTCGAAATGTGAATTTCACAACTCGTCGCTTCATTTCCTCGGGGTAGTCATCTCTACTGATGGTATCAGTATGGACTCGGACAAATGTCAAAAAGTCCTTGACTGGCCCAAGCCCTCGAGTGTTAAAACACTCCAAGGTTTCCTTGGCTTTGCTAATTTTTATCGCAAATTTATAAAGAATTATTCCAAAACCATAGTGAACCTTACTAATCTCCTTGAAAGGATACTCCTTTCATTTTCACAGTCGAAGCTGAACGGGAGTTTAATACTCTCAAGAAAGCTTTTACTACGGCACCAATTTTGGCTCACTTCAGTGAAATGTGTAAAACCATTGTTGAAACTGACGCAAGTGACTACGCCATTGCAGGTGTTATATCTCAATTCTCCGCTTCTTCAAAGCAAATTCACCCTGTAGCTTTCGAGTCAAGGAAGCTACAATCCGCTGAACTCAATTATGAGATTCATGATAAGGAACTTCTTGCAATTGTCCATTGCTTGAAAAAATGGCGCTCTTATTTGCTCAGCCTACTCGAACCTTTCGAGATTTTGACTGACCATAATGCTCTTAAATATTTTACGAGCACTAAAGTTCTTACTTGCAGGCAGGCTCGTTGGTCTGAACTTCTTTCCGAGTTTAATTTTACTATAAACTATCGACCTGGCAAATTAGCAGTAGTCCCAGATGCTTTGTCACGTCGAGACGACGTTTATCCCTCGGAGGGGAGAGCCTTCGCTGATAATAACCCTGCTAATGTTCGAACTATATTTTCTTCTCCTTCCCCTGGTATATCTCTTAATTCGATACATTTGGGACAACTCAGCAAAGAATTCCTCGAGTTAGTTCGAACTCAGAAGGATGACCCTGTTTGTCGACAACTTCGAGGAAAGGACTCGAAGGACTATACAGTCGACAAAGATGACGTGCTCCTTTATAAGGGCAGGTTTGTTGTTCCGAATGATCCTAAAATCAAACTTGATATCTTCGAATCAAGACATGATTCTCCCCTAGCTGGTCACTTCGGCCAGGATAAGACTTACCAACTTATAGCTCAAGACTTCTATTGGCCAGGAATGGTCAAGGATGTAAAAGATTATGTAAACCGTTGTCATACTTGCAATAGGAACAAATCCTCGAAGCATCGGAAGTATGGGTTGCTTCAACCACTTCCAATTCCACCATTTCCTTGGCATTCCCTCTCTATGGACTTTATCTCTCAACTTCCCCTTAGTGATGGTCATGACGCTATCCTAGTGATAGTGGATCGCTTTTCGAAGATGTCTCTATTTCTTCGAACCAAGACTACTTGTACCTCATTAGACCTTGCGAACTTGTTCATCGAACATGTTTTCTCCAAGCATGGTCTCCCGGATAATATAGTCAGCGATCGTGGCTCATTGTTTGTTTCAGGTTTCTGGACTTCGCTCTGTCAACAACTCAAAATAACTCGCAACTTATCAACTACCTATCATCCCAAATCAGATGGTCAAACCAAGCGAGTCAATCAGATTCTCGAACAATATCTTCGAATGTTCGTCAGTTATCAGCAGGACGACTGGAGCCAATGGCTTGCCTTAGCCGAATTTGCCTACAACAACGCCACTCACTCCTCAACTCGACAATCACCTTTTCAAACACTCTATGGTCGGAATCCAACCTTCGACTCAATTCACCTCTCACCTTCAACTCCAGCCTCCGATTATCTCTCGAACCTCAAGCTTCTTCAAGATCAACTTCGAATCAACCTCGAAGCAGCCAGTCAACGATACAAGCTTCAAGCCGATAAACTTTGACTCAAATCTCCAGCTTACAACATCGGCGACAAAGTATGGCTCGACTCCAGCAACATTCGATCAACTCGACCCGCCAAAAAACTTTCCGAACGAAAATTAGGTCCTTTCACCATCGAATCAATCATCTCAAAGAACGCTTACCGACTCACCCTTCCCTCAAAGTGGAGCGCTATCCACCCAGTCTTTCATGTATCACTCCTAGAGCCAGCTAAGGATCTTTTCCCGGGCAAGACTCATCCCCCTCCAGAACCTGTTAATGTTCAAGATCACCTCAAGTGGGAAGTAAGTCGTATCCTCGATTCGAGACTACGCAAAGGCAAACTACAATATCTTGTCGAATGGACTGGATTCCAGTCTGACAAAGATCGAACCTCTTGGGAACCAGCTCAACATCTTCGAAACTCTCCCGCCTTGGTTCAAGACTTCCATACCACGTATCCTCGAAAACCTCGGCAATCCTCTTAATACTCTATCTCATTCTATTTCACTTTTTCCCCTTTTTCCCTTTCTTTCTCTCTTTGTTCTTTCTCTCATAACTTTTCTAAACACTCTCTTTAAATTGTCAAATGTTTCTTATCTCTCAATAAATTTTTCAAATAAACTAATAAAATTAAAAGAAAAAAAAAAAAATATATATATAAAAAAAATAAATAATAACTATAACTAGTAAATAATAAATAATAAATACTAAAACACTCTATTCTTCTTCATCTTCTTCCTTCAATTTCTTCTCAGCTTCTTCCCAACTTTCCTTCAATTCCTTCACCAATAACATAAATTCCCGCATATCTTTTTCTACAACCAAGTTCGACATTTGCTTCGCAATTCGAACCTGAATCATTTGATGCTCGTCGAAGATCGAACTAATTTTCTTCGACGCTTCTTTGGTCCCCGACTTCTTGCAGGACCAACCTTCGTCCCTCTCCAACTCTTCCTCGTAAATTCGCTTCCTCGAACTACTTCCTTCGACGAAACCTTCGGTTAAAACTCGAGCATCGGTTTCCCTATCTTCATTTTCCACTCCTCTCTCCTCCTCTCCCACTCTTCTCTCCTCATCGACTCGATTCTCCACCTCTCTCCTCTCCTCTCCCTCCACTCTTCTCTCTTCTTCGATTTCTCTTTCTTCGACTCTCTCTTCTTCGATGATGGTTCCAACAATAGCTTCGACTCCCCCTACGGCCCCTTCGATGACTCGAGTCGCCTCCGGATTTTTATGTTGTTCAAGCAAAACAATTGGGTCCGGTTTGTCATACAGCGGTGGTGGAGGAGGTGTCATGGTGGTGTATCTTCGATACGGCCCTAACAACGCTAACAAACCAAAATTCATCATTATCAGCAATCTCAAAAATACATCCCTTTTCTCTCTTCTCTTTGCCACTTACTTAAATCTCCCGGTTGTTCCAACTCTGGCGTCTCGAGTAAATTCGGTATCCGATAATTCACTCGAGTGATGGCTCTTCTTGGACGAACACCTCGAACTTGGACGATGGAAGGCGATCTGGATGGTGGTGGTATTGGGGGAACTGCGGTCGAAACGGCACGACTACTTATAGCCGAAATGGGCAAAGCATCCTCCGAACCAAAAGGAAACCCATGTTCAAAGACACAGGGCACCCGAACTCTTCGACACATTTCACATTTTGACCTATCCCCTCTTGTCGCGGTACTTGGCGAGCACGTCAAGTTCTGTCGAATGCATCTTTGGCATCTTCAATCGATGACTTCGACTTCTGACATTTTCGATTTTTCTTTTCTTTTTTCTTCTGTATTTTTTCTGTTCTTCTTTGATTTAATTAAGTAAAGTAGTAGTGTGGGAAGTAAGATGGTGGGAATTCTTTACCTTCGACCTTCCCAGGAGCTTGGCTTTTATACCCGGGCATCTGTCACGCTGCAACTCTCAGTCTCAGTCACACCCGGCTCAGCATTTCCTTATGCATCGAACTTCGAATGCAAGACTCAACTTCGAACTTTCAAGGACCAAATGCGTGACACTTAATCAAAGGGACATTCAAACCTCATTACCCGATCCGGTCCCTGACTCGAAGATTTCCCTTTCCGGTGATTCGACGACTATTCGACGCTTATCCAATAACCTTCCTTCGGATTAGCTCAAATGCCTCGACCCTCAGCATGGCGCTTAACCTTATCAATCAAGCCTTGCACTTACCCTCCATATCACCTGGGAATTTCCATTTGTATCCTCGAATCAATTGTCATATTATCAGTTATGCTTTCATCTGACTTTTTCAATCACTCGTGTAAATCCAACTTCGAGTAAATACTTTCCTTAATCATCTTCACACAAAAACCTCATGTCGATATTTGTCTATAAAAGCAACTGTACTTTTCTCTACATTCCCTTTTCCTCACTTAATTAATATAATATTGTTTTACGTTACCTTCCTTAATCAGACATCACCCTGATTAAATCCGAGTCTGATTTGAGCCCAGTACTTATTACTCACATCGCATCTTCGAAGCTAGTCTCGAAGTTATCTTTGAGAATTACTTCGACTTGAATATATCTTCGAGTTACTTCGAAAAATATCTTCGACTCATCCTCCAGTCCCCTTTGCGCTTTGATCAACCAAATCCCCATCTGTACGTTGGGTTGGTCGCATGACATCTTCCTACGGTTGCATTGGGCGGAGCGTCCTCTTCCAAGTTCACTCTCCCCCCCGCCAAGTTTTTTCCACCCCCTCCGAAAGGAGGGGGTGTGGGTACCTATGGCATCACGTCAGAGGTTAACATGGACGATGGTACGGAGGAGAATCAGAAGGGGAAGCAGGTGGCTGGTGAAGCGCTGGCAGGGGTGAGGAGGCAAGGGTTGGCTTTGGATCTGCCGACGGGCGTCAAGATTTGGCTGCGGGATTTTCCCGCAGTCCAATTCAGTGTCAATGCGGTTGATCAATTCCTGAGTCGTTTCAAGTTGGCAGCGGAAACCGAAGGGGCGTCGGACGGCAACAAGGTTCGTCAAATCGTCAACTTCATTCAGTCCAAAGAAGAGTTGCGCAATGTGGAGGAGATGGAGGGGTACAAGGCAAAGAACTGGGAGCAGTTGAGGGAGGAGATGTTGGAGAAGTGGGGTCCGCGTCAGTAACGGTATTGGGAGGTGGATTCCGAGAATCTCGCGTCGAGCAAGGCGGCAACGGGTGGGGTCAATGATCAAAGAGCGTTTGATGAGTACGTTACTTCCTTTGATCGCATTGTGAAGTACCTCAATTGCAATGAAGTGATCATTGGGGAACCGGCTTTGGTCAAGCAGAGCTTCCTCAAGGGGCTCGCTGTGGTAGACATTCCTGTTCTGGAGGGAAAAATTTAAAGTTTTTTTGTTTACATATATTTTTACAAACACCCCACTATCTTTTTCACCCCAGTCATTTTAGTTTACATACACAGTTACACTATGTGTACTGTATAAAGGGTATATATCTAAATTAAATCTGTATTTCTGTATAAATGAGGCTGTGTAGCAACCACAAGCCACATACATCCCGCTGCATAGTAACCATTGGGGCAGTGCAAGCCACTCAAGCAGACTACACAGCGATACAGAAAGCTGTGCAGGTCACTTGATATAAATGCATAGCAACCAGAAGGCTGTGCAAGCCACACTTGTAACTAGATCACTAGCTAAATTTGCTCATTACTACACTGCCACCCTGTATGCAGCTGTATTCTGCACAGCATTCCAGCCAAAAAGCCTCATTTGTAAAATCACACCAGCTAAAACCCCTCATGTAACTAGAACACCAGCATAAATGCCTCACATTTTACTATATAAGGAGGGGCTCTCCCTTCCTCTTTCCCCCATCTCATCACATCAGATCATCAGACCAGTTCCCCCCCATCTGATTAAAATTAATTACTATAATTTAACTCTCCGCCACTTATCAAATACTGAAACTTTGCAATATACATATCACATTCACAACCAATCCACTCTAGGAACTTGTGCTATAATTATTCAACTACACTAGACCACTGTCTTCTTCTTCCAGCCTAGCTGGGGGTGTTGTTAGTCCTTTTGCTTTCAGAGAGGCAGGGTTTCACCCATCAATACTTCTCTACATTCAGCCAAAAGAGGTGAAAGCCACTTTTAGAGTCTCACATTGCCACACCGGTTCAAGAGCGGGTGCAGCGGAGGCTCTATGACCAGAACCTCATCTGGCGGTCAAGGGACGGGGGCACTCTTTTGCCTGATTTGGCGTTGCTTAGGGGAGCAGTCCGGGCAGAGTTCGATATGATGGAACTGGTGGCTAAGAATGCGGGGGTGGCAATCTCGAGCGGAATTGGGCCGGTGATCTCTTCTTGGAATCCGGCGCTGGTGGCGCCCGCTGAAGTGGCGGAGCTGGCTGACACCTTGAAAGAGCTTTGTTTGTTCATGCAGAAGACGGTTCAACGGGAGTTGCAGCACCAATCGCTGGGATCAGCCAATGGTCAGCGGATTGGTCCTCCGGTGCTTCATTGCACCTATTGCAGGTTGAACACCCATTATAAGTCTTGATGTCAGGAGTTGACGGACGACTTGAATGGTAGGCGGGTGAGGATCTATAACGGCAATTATTTCCTCCCTAGATCGAAAGAACCAATCAAGGCGGCCGTGCCGAGAGACGTGGTTCGTGCAGCGGCGGCAGGGCAGGGGGAGGTGGCGGAAGGAAGGCCCAAAGGTGGAGGTCAAATCCTCAATGGGTATAGTCCTTGGGTCGTCTGGATGGACACCCCCGGCTGTCCAATTGGAGGTGTGGGCCATCCAATCCAATGAGGTGACGGCCCGCTACGGCGGGTACGGCCGCATGGATGTGGACCCTCCAAAGAAGGGTAAGGCGAAGGAAGTTTTGCAGCCCGGAGGAGCGGCAGTTCCCACCGGGAAGAAGAAGGCGGCGGAGTTTGCCAAGCGCGCTCTGAGCGGGGACGGTCCGCTGACTCTTTCAATCAAAGAGTTGGCTTCGGTTTCTCCTCTAATGGCGGAAGAGCTCATAGCGTCTCTCAAGGAGAGTGCGGGTCTCAAGGCGGAAGGTAATCGGGTGGCTTTCAACGTGAGTTCAGCGGAGGCCAAACATTTGTGCCGGTACCATCCGGAGGAGTTTCCTTTGGACTCCATCTCCTGCCCCCTTGGTTATGTTCAGATGACCATTGGGGATCAGCAAGTATGAGCGATGATCGACAGCGGGTCGATGGTCAACCTTTTGCCGGCGGAGGTGGCGCAAGATGCGGATCTCGTTACCCGACAGGCCAACATCGGCTTGCAAGGAATAAGCGGCCATGAGTGTGAGGTGGAAAGTGAGTGGGTGGAGGTGGCGAAGACCAGGCGGAGGGTCTCATTCTTGGTGGTAAGGTCCGCCGAAGTCATCCTTGGAAGGCCGTTCTTGTTCGCCTTCCAAGCCGGTCTTTGGTTTGATTTGGTCCGCAAGGAGGAGGTCCTTTCCGTGGTGGAATCCCAAGGACATCTGTTTTTGCGACGACAACGATCTGTCGGCCATTGAGCGGACAATGGGAGACCCGGCTGGGGCCGGATGTGGGGGAGGATGAGTGTCGAGGGAGGGAGAAGCAGGAGGCTTCCCCTTTGGCACGGGGTTTTTTAGGTGTCGGCCGGTCAATCCTTTTAGGTGTGGCCGGTCAATCCGCACGATGTCAGCTCTAGCATTGTGCGGACGGTCGACTCCTAAAGAGCGGGAAGGAATAGGGGATGATGGGGCGGAGGCAAAAGACCCAAAAGTAAGTCCTCCCAATTGTGCACCTCCGAGGGTATCTACTACCATTTGTAAAACCCTACCGAGTGCCACGTACGTGAGCAAATTCCTTTTGTCTGGTCATAGGCGGAAATCCTGGGAAGTCGGTCTGCACTCGGAACTGGAGGTTTGGAGAGAGGGAATGGAGGAGGAAAGCGAAGGAGCGGGGGCAACCAGTCTAGAAGTAAGTCCTCCCAATTGTGCACCGCCAAGGTTTCTGCATTGTTATACAGAGGTTCAAATTGTGCGGGGCGAAGTATAAGCCGGTGGCGCGGAAGGTTAGGCCGCAGAATGAGCCAATGCCGCAAAGCTTGAACTCACCGCTGAAGCCTATCCAGTGGGGGATAGATCCCTATCTTACCCCACTTTGGGTGCGGCCTCCGGATTTTGTGCCGACGGAGCGTATCACGGAGGAACAGATGGCAAGTCTCAATTTCGGACCTCCGGGGTGGGTGAGCCAGGAAGAGTGGAAGCTCTTAGCCCAGGTCGTCACCTTGCGGGCAAAGGCTTTGGTGTTTTCCCCTGAAGAGCGCGGACTGTTGGACAGGGGGATAGGGGAGCCTTATTGGATTCCGGTGATACCCCACGAACCGTGGCAGATCAAGCCAATTCCGGTTCTCTTCGGCGACTATTTGCAATACCTTCACGGAGTTGGTACGGGAGCGGGTGCGGACGGGGTTGTATGAGCAGTCCTGCTCAAGCTACTCCAGCCCAATTTTTCCGGTGCTGAAACAGGATGGGACGAGTTTGAGGATTGTTCATGATCTTCAGAGACTGAATTCCGTTACCATTCTGGATGCAGGGCTTCCTCCGCGCGTTGATGAGTTTGTTGAGTCCATGGCGGGACGGGTTTGTTACGGGTTGGTTGATGTCATGGGCGGGTACGATCAGCGGGAATTGCACCCCAAGTCACGGCCACTCACGGCTTTCAAGACTTGGTTGGGCGGATGCAGCTGACTCGTCTTCCGCAGGGAGCCACCAACTCGGTAGTGGTGTACCAAGCGCAGATGGCGTGGATTCTCCAGGACGGCTTGCCTCATCTGGTCCAGATCTTCATTGATGACGCAGGCATCAAGGGACCAAAGTCGGATTACGGCGGGACGGTCTTGGTGGACAACCCAGACATCAGGTGGTTCATTTGGGAGTATGCGGTCACCTTGGAGCAGATCTTGTTCCAAATCAAGACTGCGGGTCTTACAGTTTCAGGGAAGAAGTTTGCGGTCTGCCTTCCGGCTTTGGAGGTCCTCGGTCATGAAGTCTCAATTTGTGGGAGGAGCATCACTCGGGCTAAGTTGAACAAAGTCTTGGAGTGGCCAGTTCCGAAAACCGTAACTCACATCCTTCAGTTTTTAGGGTTGTGTAGTTATGTGCGGATGTTCATCAAGCGGTTTGCGGAGATCGCAAGCCCAATGAGGCGGCTCACTCGCAAGGGGACGGAGTGGAAGTGGACCGAGGAATGCGACTGTGCGTTCACTCGGCTGAAAGAGATTGTTGGTAGGGAGATCACACTCAAGGATCTCGACTACGGGAAGGATGGGATTCGGCTGGCGGTTGACTCCAGCGAATTTGGTGCGGGAGGCGTGTTGACGCAGGAGGAGGACGGGAAGGATCAGCCGGTTCTCTACAAGTCGATCACTTTCACGGAAACCGAGTCGCAATACTCTCAGCCAAAGCTTGAGCTGTGCGGGGTCACCAAGGTGGTGCGGAAGCTGCAACACGTGTTGTGGGGGGTGTTCTTCAAACTCCTAGTTGATGCGGAAGCGCTGGCGAGGATGATCAATTCTCCTACTCTCCCAAATGCTCCAATGACTCAATGGGTGGCTTACCTTCAGTTGTTTTCTTTCAAAGTGGTCCATGTTCCGGGGAGGGCATTCACAATGCCGGATGCATTGTCGCGAGTGGCGGAAGAGGAGGGAGCGGAGCAATTCTGCTCAGCAGAGGCGTTGGACGTGGAAGAACGGCTGATGAAGGCGGGAGCGACGACAGTTGGCATCAAACTTCCTCTTCGCCAGAGCGGGAAGTACGAGCTGATGGAGACCTACCTAAGTACCCTCAATTTCCCTGATGATACTTCAACCAAATTGAAAGCGTGGGTTCGTCAAAATAGCGCAAACTTCTTTGCGGGAAGGTCAACATTGGCGTAGGCGGTCTCCCATACCGCTGGTGGTGGCAACGTGTTGAGCAAGCCAGGAAGTCATCCTTCGGAGCCTCCACAAGGAGCTAGGGCAATGGGGCGAGGTGGAAACGCGTGCCCAGGATTCGTTGTTCAGTCGGATTTCCTTGGATGTCGTACACATCAAGGCGGGGGTATGCATACTTACTCGTTGCAAGGGATGATTTGTTGGGGTGGGTCAAAGCCATCACCTTGGTCAAGCTGTCGGCGGACAAGGTTGGCCAATTCCTGGAGGAGTTCTGGTTCTTGCGGTTCGGATGTGTGCGGCTGGTCACGGTGGATGGAGGTGCAGAATTCCGAGGAAGTCTGATGAAGCTTGTTCAGTCATGCGGGGCGAAGTTTGGCAGAGTCACGGAGTATTATCCGGAAGGCGCTGGGATGATTGAGCGGGGACATCAGCCAATCAAGAACACGCTGGTCAAGATGTGTGGTGAAGACGGCCGTAGGTGGCATCAATCCCTTCCGGCAGTCCTTTTTGCGGATCAGATCTCAACCAAGCGGGGCACCGGTATATTCGGCGTATGAACTCCTGTATGGGCGACAGCCTGTGTTGCCGGTCAATATCAAGATGCTCACTTATCTCGCTATCGACTGGTGGAAGGTGAAAACTTCGGAAGAATTGTTGGAGGCGCGGGCGGAACAACTTCTCAGACGAGAGGAAGTTTTTGCGAAGGCGGCGAAGCGGTTGCAGGAATCTCGGGCAAAGTCGGTCCGCTATTGGGACGAGAGTTGCGCTCACCGGTTGCAGGACCCGTTACGGAAAGGCGATCTAGTCCTTCTGTACAATTGGAGCTTGGAAACCCAGTGGGGGAAGCTGTTTGCCAACAGCTGGAACGGGCCTTATCGTGTGGTCAGCAAATTTCCGGGGGGAAGTTATCAGTTGGAAGAATTGGACAGAACCCCGTTGAAACGGAAGGCGGCGGCATCTCACGTAAAGCGGTTCTATGCTTGGGGATCAACATTGTTTGACAAAACCCTTGTTTCAGGATCTGAAGACGAGAAGGATGAAGATTTGGATTTGGAACCAACTCCTTTGGAGCCACCCGCCAATGAGGCGGGTCAAGCGGATTCTCCCAACACCAATGAAGAGGTGGCCGGTGAGCGTTCCTTGCGGCGAAGTGCAAGGAACAAACCGCTGAGGACAGCGGCCAAAAGCGGGGGGAGGATGGGGGCCATAGGCCAAGCCTTAATTGGTGAGGGGGTGCGCTAGCTGGTCTACAGCCGGATAAACTAGCCACCCCAGGATGTCAGTCACCCTAAAGCAGGATGTAGTTGTGTTTTGTGAATGGGTTTACTGGTTTTCTGTTTTCTTTGTTTATATTCAGGATGGCAAGGGGTACAGGGAATTGTGCGGAAATTCCATCTGGGGCGGTCCAGGTACCTCGGCGGGCGGGTCGGGTTTTCGTTTCAGGATTTTATAGATTGCGGGCCTGGTTTCTTTCTCTCATCTTTAGGTTGCGGGCGTGGTTTCTCTTTCTCTCAGGATTGCGGTGTGGTGTTTCTCTCAAGTTATCATTTTCCTCAAGTCATCAGTTTCCTCAAGTTATCAGTTCATCAAGTTATCAGTTTCTTCAAGTCTTCTCAAGGTTCAATCTCATTTTCAGGATTTAGTATCTCAAGTTGCGGGCGTAAGGGAAAAAAAAAAAAAAAAAAGAAGTGCGGGGACTAAGTGGTTCTCAATCCGGGGCGGTCCGGGCACTTGTAACTTATTTTTGTTTTGTTTCTCTGAAGTATCTCACTTTGGCACAGGTGTTTGTCTCAGGTTAGCGGGGGCAAGCATATGGTGCATAGTATTTCAGCATAGGGGAATACAAGAGTGGAAAGAGATACAAGGTATAGAGTAAGTGAAAAAGGGAAGTCCGAAGTGCTCAGTCCAAGAAAACAGCGGGTCGGAGGTGGGCGCGCAGCGCGGCAGAAGACCGGTGGAATTCTCGGAGCATTTCTTGGCAGGTTTCGGCGGGGATCGTCACCGTCTTCAACAAACCTTTGACCAGCGAGGTTTGACCTTCCAGGAACAGGAGAAGGTCCGCTTCAGGTACACTGGACTCGTATTCATCATTGGGGATTGCGGCCCGGTAGGGCAACTTGAGGAAACCGGGTGCAGGTGCAGCGTCAAGAGGTCGGGAAGAAGAGGGGGCGGGAGCCGGAGAAGGAGTGCGGAGTGGGGGAAGAGTAGCGGGGCAGGGTGGCAGGAGGGAGGTCATAGTTGGAGGGGAGGGGGAGGTAGGTAGGTGAAAGGAGGGGGGTGTTGGTGTTGGTGGAGGGGGTGGGGTAGGCTAAGGGGGTGGAGGAAGGTCTGGGGTAGGGACAAAGAGGGTGGTACGGGGGGTGGTTGAGGTGGGGTGGAAGGTGAGGAGGAGGGGTGGATGATGGAGGAGGAGGAGCATGGAACGGGGTTTGGGCTTGGCAGCGTGGGAAGAGGAACCGGGGATGGGCGTGGCGGAGGGAACGGAGAACGGCTAGGAGCGTTGGGGTCCATTCCGGCGCCAACGTTGATGCGGTGGCGGGTCGCCCAGGCTCGGAGGCGGCGGCCCAGGTCCGGTCCGTCGGGAAAGTTCTTCCGCTCGGGTTTCAGAGTCATTCAATCAGTTCCGACTGGGTTCTCAGTCGGTCGGAGCGATGGCGGCGTCAAGGAGGGAAGGGGTGGAAGAGGAGATGGAAAAGTGGTCCGGAGTCTCGGAGGAATCTTCGCAGCGGCACCGCTTTTGACGGGATTGAGTTCCGGAGCAAGGACAAGGCTGGGGACAAGGAGCGTTCCTGCGGGACAGGACCATGGTGATGGGACCGAGCGCAGGCCGTGCAGGCAGCTCCAGGCGCGGGTTGGACGCAGGGAGAGGGAGAGGGAGGCGTGGCTGGACCGGCGGCGCAACAATCACAGGGGGTCGGGGATGGGGCATGGTAGGTAGGGGAAAAGGGAGGTGGGTTACATAAGGGGAGGTGGGTATGGGTGGGTGTATTACCAAAGGTGTGGGAAGGGGTGCGGCAGTATGGGAATTGCTGAGGACAGGATTCAAAAGCAAGGGGGATGTGAGAGAACTTATATACCAGAGGTGCAGCACTGAAGCTGAGCCCGCAGCCGCGGCTCAGCGGCAGACTGAGGCTGAGGTAAGGGGGTACTTTCCAATGTCATTGGAAATTCCGCGGGAAAAGCATGGGGTGCACATGTGACATTCTATAGTTGGCGCAGGCAATCGGTTGAGCGGACGAAGGCCGCTTCAGTATGCGCGACATAGGGGACCGGGCGGAACCACAGGGTTCGGGCGCCAGGCCACAAGCGGAGCGGGGGCAGAAGGAGCGTAGTCGTGCGCAGGGGAGCGACAGACAACTGTGGGGGTCAACAGGGTATAGCAGTTTGGGGCAGGCTGTGGTGCAATGCGGGATTGAGGAGAAAGGCAAGTAGGGCTCAGGGAAGTAACCGGGGATTGCGGGACATGATGGGGGGACTGTTGTATAAATAGAGGGTTGTACCAGGGTGGCGGGTTCTTATCTTATTTATCATCAAAGTAGATAGCTATCAACTACAGCGCATATGAGAAATCTCATTGTTTTAGAGCTCTCTCAGCAACTATTCAGCGTGTGCGGACAAGCAGAACTGTGAAGGGCAAATCAGGAAGACGAACGCAAGAGGAACGGTCCCCTTGCTGAGTATAAGGTGTTGCAGGGAATCCAGTTGACTATCCGCTAACAGTTGTTTATCCCGCAGAGGAAATCAAAGAACCACGGGAACCAACCAGGAAGAAGGGCAACCTACCATTTCTGTCACCGAGGTCGCCATTATTTCCCACAGCACTGTGGCACCAGAAGGCCCCTCAGGAGTAGACTCAAGGGCGCAGACCCTCAATTTGTCAAGGTCAATCTCCAAGGAATTCAATGTGTAACACATTTTTTTCGCTTTTCCCTTAAAATAAAACACTTATTGGGACCAAGCTTTCTAAAATTACCAGGCAGCAAAGCCAAGGCAGAAAGGCGTGTATTACGAAGCTATGGCAATATTGTTAGCCTTATGCCCTGAAGCGTCTGAAATTATAAGCTTACATTGTGGAGTCGCGTGAGGTGCATCAGAGCTGTTTGTCATGTGCAGCTTGCCTGTCTTCATTCCATTTATTTTCCTGGAAGTATCTAAAGTTGACAGACAAGTGTAAGGGTGAGCCATAGATGAGAAATAGAAAAATGAAAGTACACAAACTATCTTTGAAGTCTTTGTGTCACATAATTATTGAGCAGCATGAGTATTTGACAAGAAACTACAACGGACCTCCTGAGTAAAGGCACATTTTCTGCCACTAGCTTTGAAACAATGGTCTTAGTGAGACTTTGCATCTGGAATATCTTGTTCAGCTTGGCTATTGGAAGAACCAGATTAGACTGTTCACAGCTGAAGAGGTTTTGATTTGCAGCCAACCACGTTTCAGATGACCAGCGCTTGTGAGGAACAGCCTTGAGGGCCTGCAATCCGAAATCCTAAAGGGGCTGCTTGGAAATTTGCTTGTCACAGATTCTAAAAAGGGACCACTTTTTGATGCAAGGGTTTCGGCAAGAATCCTTGAGAGAACAACATCACCTGGGCAATTAATGGCAATTAATTCTCAATCCGGAGGCTATAAAAAACCTGCAAGCAAAAAGCATGCCTGTCAGATTATCCAGCGGGAAAAACAGACACATGAAATAAAGGAAATCAGAATTATCTCAAGACATACCCTCACCTCTGCATTTAACCTTCGAACCGATCAATTGGCAGAGTTCTTTTCGATAATCAGCCAGGAGATCCGAGATACCGCTGCCATGCACTTTGGTTAAGGTCTGGGTGTAGGTTCTGATGGATTCCTCAGGGTGACTGCGTTAGGTAAACCTTCTTGGCGTTTTGAAGATTACTATCACATCCGGGTTAAACACAACAATCAGCATGTATATCTTGGTCAATTGGTTCTGTTGGATTTTGAATATCAGGCCACTGATGTTCACACTACGCTTATTCCAATCTTGCACCCATTGGTCAAAGATGGGATTGGTGAAACAAAAGGAAAGAAAAGCATCAACAGATGATCGACTGACAAAACCAATCTGAAAAACAGAAAAAAGTTGCAAAAAAAGAACCCCCCGAAGAGTGATGATTGCTTGAAGATGAGATGGAGGGAGAGTGATTCAGAAAGAAGGAAAGTGTTTGGAAACAAAAAAATGAAAGAAGAAGATAAGGAGAGTAAGGTGATTTTTTTTTTTTTTTTTTTGGGGGGGGGGGATTATCTAAACATAACACATTCTTCAGTTTTTTTGGCTTTAGCGGTTTGTATGCCCATATCGGCAAATGAGTTGAACTGAGTTTTAGGAGCGTTAGAAGACTTATTAAGATCCGAGGCATGAGTGGGAAGCTTAGTGATAGTTAGCAGGACCATCATCTGAGAGTTGAAAGCTATTGAGTCTATTGATCATATGCCCTGTAGAATGTTGATGTATAAGAGGACGAGTGGCTTGGTGGTGATGATGATGGTGGGGAGGAGAGGTAGAAGGTTGACGGATATTAGGATGGTGAGCGTTTTGAGAGCCAAGGGTGTTGTTCTTGGGGTGGTTATTACTTCGGGTAGGCGAGTAAGGCAATCCGGGAGTG
>RDRW01000513.1:0-157564 GCA_007896445.1 Puccinia hordei
GGTATCATACCCAGAGACTTACTGCTGTGATGGAAATGTGAATCACTCCAACAACTTATATAATCAAAACCTTCCTCCAACATAATTCACAACAACTATTTCTCACCCACCTTTTGGAATGAATCAATAATACAAAACCTTGATATTTCCAACTCTCAAACATTTAGGGACCCTTATTACAACTTAACCAATCAAAATTATTTGGAATCCTTTTAGCAGCATGTCAACCCTCAGACCCCCTGAGGGTTGTGGAATTTTCTTTCAATTGGATGACTGAAGACTGGGTTAATCAACACTATTGGGATGATTCATGGATGACAAATAAAATATTGAAGCAATAATCCAATTCTCCTGCAGCAATGGTCTCCTTCAAAATTGGATGTTGCATGAAGAGGAATCAAGCTTTGATTGTATTTCAGCATGAACTCATCAGCAATTCAGATCTTCTCAACTCCCAGCAAAAAACTAGCTTTTGAATGAATCCTTCTTGCATTGTCATTCTGAAATTCCAGCTTGCTTCTTCATTGATGGGCTGGTGGCTTGTGAAAACATTTCTATACAAATTTCTCCTTGCAAATGTGAGATGAAACAAGAAGAATAGCAGTTGCATGTGCTGGAAGTGGTATGCTTGCCTTTTACACTCTTCCTTCCATATTTTCCTGACATATATTTATTGTTATTTTAGGTATAGCAGCAATGACCATGCCCCATGGTAGGACTGCTCATCTCACTTTTGGGATTTCTTCCTAAAACTGTCACAAAATTCAGTTTCATCAATTACCAAAAATTCTCATAAATGCTGATGTCCTCAAGAAAGCAAAATTAATCATATGGGATGATGAAGCACTGACCTCATAGGGCATGCACTTGAATTGGTGGATAGGTTGATTCAAGACCTTCGCTTTTGTGGCAAGGTCATGGTACTGGGAGGGGACTTCCGTAAGGTTTTAAACTCTTGTGAAGAAAGGGTCACACCCTCAGATAGTCAACGCAAGCATTCTAAACTCTCAATGCTGGATTAACTTTTTACACAACAAATTTGCCTTCTCAGTCAAAATGCGTGCTGCTGGTGATCCTCAGTTTCCGAATTTTCTTCTTATCCATTGTAAATGGTCAGGGGCTCACTCACAATTCAAACAGAATCAATTTACCTCACTCAATGGTGGTCCTTGGTGGGTTCAGATGCTGATAGAAAAAAATCTTTCCAAATATCAGCACTTCATTCTCCCACCCAATTATTTTACAGACCGGGCAATCCTGTGCTGCAAGAAAAAATCTGTCAATCAAACTCAATTCCAAGGTCTTGAGTTACATCCCATCTGAAACTTATTTCTTACACCAGTCATGATTTCAGTAGAGACAATACTCAAGGTCTTTACTTTCCTGAGTATATAATAGCATAAACCTATCTGGATTTCCCCCTCAACTCCTTCAAATAAGCTGGGGTGTGCCAATTCTCATGCTAAGGAACCTGGATTGAACAAATGGTCTTTGCAATGGAACCAGATTGATGTTGAAAAACTTCAATCCTTCAGTAATTTTTGCAAAAGTGGCTTTAGGAAACAGAATTGTGATTGGTTGCCATACTTTGCATCCCATTTATATCTGACCCTGAAGAGACTGGACTCCCCTTCAAGCTAATACATACCCAGTTTCCTGTTAATCTTGCTTTTTGCCTCAATCACAAGTCTCAGGGTCAGACCATTGGAAATTTTGGTATTGTTCTTCTTGACCTGTTTTTTAGTCATGGGCAACTGTATGTAGCACTTTTCTCAAAGTAAGTCCAATCACACAACAAAGGTTGTAATCCCTCAGCCAGAATCTGGCCCTCCTTCTTACCAAACTTCAAACATTGTTTACAAAAGAGTTCTCTCATGTGTTATTCACAGTGATATATTTTGTTTGTTGTTTGTATTTGGCCTCTTTTTTTTTACTTTTTCATTTTCCATTTTCATTTTCATTTTCACAGACGAGGTTGTATAACCTTTTTGGCCAGGAGGAACTCCTCCCGGCCGACAATGTTTTTATAGCCTTGTTGGCCAGGAGGAGTTCCCCTGGCCGACAAGGTTGTGTACCTCGTCAGCCAGGAGGAACTCCTCCCGGAAGACAAGGTTGTATAACCTCGTCAGCCAGGAGAACTCCCCCCGGATGACAAGGTTGTATATCCTTGTCGCCAGGAGGAGTTTTTATTACAAACTTTGTTGGCCAGGGGAGGGTCTACACGCCAAAAAAATTGGCGTGTGGGAGCGCATGCCAAACAATTGGCGTGTGGGTCCCACGTGCCAATTTCTTTTGGCGTGTAGGCCCCGCACACCAAGTGTTTTTTGTGTGCACTTCCCACACACCAATTTTTTGGCGTGTAGGAAGCTCACATGATTTTTTTTTTGGTGTGTAGACCCTACACACCAAAAAAAACTGGCGTGTGGGCCCTGCATGCCAAAAAAATGGTGTGCGGGTTGGCATTGGCGTGCGCTGTGACGTGTGTTTATCAATGCCCCCACAGCACACAATCCAGGGAATAAGGAAATAAGACCAAGTTTTTCAGAGAGTAATCATTGCCAACATTTACATATATCCATCAGTATCCAGTGTTTATTCCACCTTTTTTTCCATATTTATCAAGAAGAAAAAAAGAAATAATATTGATGAATGGAACTGTTGAGGTTTTTGTGATCTCAAAGAATAACTACTAAGAAACTTACCAGACTGTTTTATAAAGATGTGTACCTAATAATAAGTGGGTAAGGGGTTAGTGGGTATTGGGAAGCTGAGGAGCCTTCTTTGGGCGGTTAAAGAGCTACTTAAATAGTCTTGAGTTCCCTCTGGGGACCCTGTAGGGATTATTGGCCAACTTGTTGGATCTTTGGACCACATTTTGGCCATTTTTGCTTCTTGGTGATGCTTTAGCAGCCCCTGCTTGAATACGTGTAACCAATTTATTAGTCTAGATGTAATTATTTATTTATATTGATTTACAATCTATAGTACATTAGTACTGGTTTTTATATATATTAATATTAGTGGCTTTATTTGTATTATAATAAGCCACAGTATTATTTACTGGTATTTTAATCAATACAATTTCATTTACATGTATAATAATAATATATCTAATATAATTAATTATGTAGTCCCCAGTACGCTTCATTACATATGGAAAATATGTAATGAGGTTACTGGGGCGTGTTTTTTATTGGGGCGTTGATAAACGCACGCCAACGCCAACCCGCACGCCCATTTGTTTGGCGTGCGGGCCTACACGCCAAAAAAAAGTGGCGTGTAGGGTCTACCAGCCAGTTTTATTTGGCGTGTGAGACCCGCACGCCAAAATGGCGTGTGGTTTCCCACACGCCAATTTTATTTGGTGTGGGCCCCGCACGCCAAATAAATTGGCGTGTGGGCCCCGCACGCCAATTGTTTGGCGGCGCTCCCACACGCCAAAACAATGGCGTGTTGGAGCGCACGCCAACAATTGGCGTGCGGCTCCCACACGCCAATTGTTTGGCGTGTGGGGGGATCCCGCTCACGTAATCGAATGGGAGGTCCCATTCGATTACGTGAGCGGGCCGGCTGACGAGGTTATACAACCTCGTCAGCCGGGAGACTTCCTCCTGGCCGACGAGGTTGTATAGCCTCGTCGGCCGGGAGGAAGTCCTCCCCGGCCGACGAGCTATACAGCCTCGTCGGCCAGGAGGACTTCCTCCTGGCTGACGAGGTTGTTTAACCTCGTCAGCCGGGAGGAAGTCCTCCCGCTGACGAGGTTATACAACCTCGTCAGCCAGAGGACTTCTCCTGGCGACAAGGTTGTATAACCTTGTCGGCCGGAGAGAAGTCCTCCCGGCCGACAGGCTATACAGCCTCGTCAGCCAGGAGGACTTCCTCCTGGCCGACGAGGTTGTATAACCTCGTTGGCCGGGAGAAGTCCTCCTGGCCGACGAGGTTATACAGCCTCGTGCCGGGAGGAAGTCCTCCCGGCTGACGAGGTTGTATAACCTCGTCAGCCGGCCCGCTCACGTAATCGAATGGGAGGGCCCATTCGATTACGTGAGCAAGGGGGGACCCGCACGCCAAAAAAATTGGCGTGCGGGGCCCACACGCCAAAAAAATTGGGGTGTGGGAACCACACACCATTTTTGGCGTGTGGGTCTCACACGCCAATTTATTTTGGCGTGTAGACCCTACACGCCAATTTTTTTTGGCGTGTAGGCCCGCACGCCAAAAAAAGTGGCGTGGCGGGTTGGCGTTGGCGTGCGCCGTTGGCGTGCGTTTATCAACACCCTTTTTATGATTTGGGTGTACCTTGGGTGACTTAGGAGTCCACGTGCCAAGTTGAGAGCCTGTAAGGGGTCTGAAGCTTGCGCGGGGGCTTATATTCCAATTTGGCGCGGCTTTCATCACGCGGGTTGAACTTCAGGTTATGCGGACTGCGGTACGCGGGGTTTGAGTAAAACACGGTGTATTTACACTATCTCTCCTAATTTACACAACACCTCATTTCCGTGACTGGAAATGGGGTTAAAGCATATGTATATGTACATATAGGCATTAATTAATTGCAAGTGCCTTTTTTTGAAGGTACTTGCTAATTCTTATTTGCTAATTTACATAGTGAAGGAGTGAGAATTAGGGGTACCTATGAGTGAGGTACCCTATGTTATTTTTAGTGTAGATTCAGAATATCAAATAATATTCTAACTATTATTTGATATTCTTGTATTTTATAATAATTTTTTGTAGAAATCTTGTGACAGTTTGCTCTGTCATAGTAGCAAGCTGACAAAGAATCCTTCCTCAAATATTCAATGCTTGCCGCAGTCTTGATTATTAAACATTACAACCACTTAGGGATAATGATTGACCAGTATTAATAGAGATCATTATCAATATTCTTTTCTTCAGAATCAACAAGATTCTCATTCTGCCACTCAATAATCAAGAAAAACTTCAAGATTCAAGATTACACATCAAGACCTGACTCTGTAAAGTTCACCTGTTTAAATAAGTATCTACCTCTCTTGATCTGACCGATACACTTCTCTTCATCAAATCAAGGTTGATTCTCAACTCCATCAAGACATCAAATTCAGAAACAGGCTATTCTCTTAGAAAACAATACATTGAGGATTGTTCTGTTTTCTATTCTCTCTCTAATTATCTTCTTCTCTTTCCTTCTAACTTATTTGTTGTTTTTGAGAAAATCACTAATTCCTTTTTTTCTTATTAAAAAAAATTATCATATCTTAATTCTAGTCATTGCTATTTCTCCCTTGCTTCTTACTTCTCCTAAAAAATTCCTCACCTTATTCTCCAATTAAATCCATTGTTAGCGGTATGCTTTTTTATTCTATTCTCTTTCATCTTCATCTTTTTCTCTTTTGTCTCTCATCTAAATCTGTTGTCTTTCTTTAGTCTGGTTTTTGTTTCTCTTATAATTTTGGCAGAAATCAAACAGGAACTGAACAGTAGAATTATTAACATCCATGTGAACTAACAAAACACAAGTGCAACAATTTAAGAATGAATAAAAGCATGCCTTCCAGCACACCAAATGTGAGCCTGCGCCTCTAAAGTGGCAACAGATCATAAGGGGAAATGGGGATTGATTTCAGGAGGGGGAAAAAGGAGGAAAAACAATTGAGGAGAGAAGAAGGGAAAAGGAATAAAAGAAGTTCTTTGATTTTTTTTTAATGTTTTGTTGAAGACAGTCTTACTTTCCTCTCTTGGGGATGGCTGTGGATATAGTAGTGTTTTACACTTGGCCTCCTCTGGATAGGTCTCACAGAGGGTCTGGTGTTGGATATGCCAAAGCACCAGCTATATCTCTTAAGTCATGAGACTAAGGTTGTTTAAGGAGAATCCTATGTGGGTTTTATTTGGGAAAGCCCACAAAACAGCCAATGGATGATATTACTTTTTTATTGAGTTGATTTTTTTTTCAGGCAGTGATGGCCAGTGAACAAAAGGGTGAGAGAGTCAAGCACCTAAGCTTACCAAGGAAATAAGGAGAATGATGTGAAAGGAAGTGTAATCAGGTAACTGGTAGGTGACTTACAAAGAAGGGGAAATGTCACTTTTAGTGGGAAAGCCAAGCCTTGGAGTAGGGGACCTCCAGTAGGGGTCCTTTGACTTGATAGTCCAAAATTTGTTGTGGTTGGTGTTTGACTTTCTGAGGAGAGGCTGAAAGCTCAGAGCCAGCCTCTTGGTGAAAATGTTCATAAGTTGGAATGTTTCAGAAGAACTTTTTTCTCTGAAACAATTGGAAAAAAGGTTGGGTATGGCATGTGAGTGCATGCATTAAAGTTGATGGAGAATTCAGGAAATCCATGAAGGTGAAGAGTAACAGAGAATCTAATTAGAGAAACTATGGTTTATTTTTTGTGGGAATTCCAAAAGTGAATTTATGATTCATTTATCTCTTCAGGTTCAAAAGATATAAATGATTTATTATCTTGCAGAAAACAAAACAGCAGGCTTTTGGCCAGCTGTGCTGGCTCTAAGGCTGAAACCAAAACACTATTGAGATCCTTTGCATCTGGACTTTTTAAGTGATCCATGTTCTTAAAATACACTTCAATCTCTTGGCCTTCATTGGATATTTCAGGAGTGTTGAAAAAATCAAAAATGGGATCCTTTGCAACCTCCAAGGTGTTTTTGTCCAAGATATTGATGCATGATTGTTTTTTTTTGTTCAAGAATTCCCTTTGTTTAGAAAATTTTCTGCTTGCCACCATTTCAGAGACATCCTGACCAAAGTAAAATAAGTATTCATTATCAGATTTTACACCATATATACTCTATGTGTCAAAAGAAATTACCAAGTCAAGGTCTTCTTTCAATCTGGAAACCCTTCCAGATCCAGATCTACAATTCCAGATCCCAGAATTGTAAATTTCTCCAGATTCCATCTCCCGTTGCTCACCTCCTCCCAAATTTATATACCTTTATCTTCCTCTGCATCCCCTTAGATCACAGCTAATGGACCACTTGAATTGACTCAATCAACTCAACCCATACAATGAAAACTCTGGTCACAAGTCTTCCTTAGAACGCCGGTGTGAGACTCCAAAAGTGGTTTTCACCTCTTTTGGCTGAATGTAGAGAAGTATTTATGGGTGAAAACCCTGCCTCTCTGAAAGAAAAAAGACTAACAACACCCCCAGCTAGGCTGGAAGAAGAAGACAGTGGTCTAGTGTAGTTGAATATTTATAGCACAAGTTCCTAGAGTGGATTGGTTGTGAATGTGATATGTATATTGCAAAGTTTCAGTATTTGATAAGTGGCGGAGAGTTAAACTATAGTAATTACTTTTAATCAGATGGGAGGGAACTGGTCTGATGATCTGATGTGATGAGATGAATGAGATGGGGAAAGAGGAAGGGAGAGCCCCTCCTTATATAGTAAAATGTGAGGCATTTATGCTGGTTTTCTAGTTACATGAGGGGTTTTAGCTGGTGTGCTTGTACAAATGAGGCTTTTTGGCTGGAATGCTGTGCAGAATACAGCTGCATACAGGGTGGCAGTGTAGTAATGAGAAATTTTAGCTAGTGATCTAGTTACAAGTGTGGCTTGCACAGCCTTCTGGTTGCTATGTATTTATATCAAGTGACCTGCACAGCTTTCTGTATTGCTGTGTAGTCTGCTTGAGTGGCTTGCACTGCCCCAATGGTTACTATGCAGCAGGCTGTATGTGGCTTGTGGTTGCCACACAGCCTCATTTATACAGAAATACAGGTGTAATTTAGATATATACCCTTTATACAGGACACAAACTGTAACTGTGTATGTAAACTAAAATGACTGTGGTGAAAAAGATAGTGGGGTGTTGTAAAATATATATGTAAACAAAAAACTTTAAATTTTTCCCTCGAGAACAGAAATTTCTACCACACCGGTCTCAAGTAATCCAGAAAAAAATTATCTGGCAGTCCTTGTCTGGATTTTCCAAATGGCTTGGATGGTTCAAAGAATACTTCCTGTGATTAGCTAGATTCTGAATGGACATGAAACGGTTCAACTTTTTTTGGTTCAAGGTTTTTTGGTGCTCAGTGATAGGTAGAGTAAGATAGCATTGGTAAACTTGTGAAGCAGTCAAGATGTTAGAAAGGAAAAATAATTTTAGAATAGGATGGGAAATGCTCATAATGTGGATGATCAAACTTAAGGTAATATTTCATAAAAGTATCATAAAGATCAAAATACATAAAGAGATAGAATAAGATCAAGAATTCATAAGTACCTTAAGGCAAAGACAGGAGATGGCAAAGCACACAACAAAAGAAAAGTGAAGAAAGAGAGTAGAAAGAAAAAGGAAGATTAAAAAGATAGTTTAGTTGAAGATAAGAACTTAAACAAATGTTGATGTGAGAACCTACGTGTGATAGAAGTCTTATAAACACAAATAATTTAGGATTGGTGGAGATTCAATTGGGAAGGGAAGCAAACAAAGCGCTGAGATGGGAAGGGAAGCAAACAAAGTGCTGAGATCAATGAGAATATAGGATGACCGAGTAATTAATTTGAAGAGTCAATTTGTTTTAATGTAAAGGATTATTTGAAGTAATTCAGATTTCTTGACAAGGGAAGAAGGGATAATGAAGATGGGAAGAGATGGGAAGAAAGGATTCTTGACAAGGGAAGAAAGCATGAGGATAATGAAGATGGGAAGAAAGGATTCTTGACAAGGGAAGAAGGAATGATGAGGATGTTTTTAATTCAAAATAGTGATTTGGCCTGAGAGTCAAAAAGAGAGTGAGAGGATTGAGCAAGGGGTTCAAGAGCAAGTGATGTCATGGGCACAAGCAAGAAGAGTGCAGAATTCAAGTTTAGAGGGAGGTTAAGTCAGATGTCACTTGAATGTTAACACATAATAAATGAGAAGTGAAATGAGAGGTGAAATGAGATAAGCGATGAGAAATGAATGACAATTAACACGGGTTGCAATCACACAATGGGGTCACATGATCCCAATGGAAAGGGAGATGCTTGTGGGGGCAAGTGGTGAAGAGCAGTTGGGATTGGAGTAGTTTGAATTTCCAGCAAAGACAGAAAAGGTTGAAGGGTTCAAAGCATTTAGTTGGAATGGTACAGACCATCCCAAGATTCCAGGAATGGGCCCATGTTGTTGATTATAAAGCAAGCCCATCTGCATCTCCATAAGGGTTTCCAGATTGACGGGAAGACATCCATTATGAATCTATATGTAAAATCACCTAGGGTAGCTCACCAAAGGCACCCCTTAATCATTACTCCTTGACTTACCTTGGCAGTCCTTCAAGATGTTCATCTCACTTCAAAACTGAGATGTGACACTCTGGATCTTGGCCGTGACAGGTTGATGAGTCAGTCAATAAACCTAGAAAAAAGTTACCCAGTAAAAAAAAACTCGCCCCGCTCCATCAACACGCAACGTCAGCGAAACCGAAAAACATGGTCGATATCATCCCAGAGAGCTCAAGCTCGGCCATCAACAACCACCACCACCATCAGCCTATCAGTCTCAACATTCAATCCGGATCCAGAGTCCTAATCTCTGGCCTCCCTTCAGATGTCACCGGGGTAAATTCACAAGTCGAAGTACACTAGTGCAAACTTAATCAGCTGAAATTTGGATTTCTGTTTTCTCTGTTTTGTTGACATATCAAGTCTCAACTACACGTAAGCACACTCGCATCTTACCACCATCAAAGCTCAACTTGAGTCTGATGGGAATGTTCGATCACATGTTTCTGTGTATTATCTAGGAACTGTTCGATCAGACGGTCTCACAGGTTCATAAAGTCGAAGTGTATTGCGACCAATCTGGGACCTCAAGAGGAACTGTATGTCAGATATGAGCCTCATCCTTGCGAATATTCCAGCCCAATCTCATTCAAACGTACCTGACAAATCGACTAATGCCCTTAATCTATCTATTTTTTTTATTTTTATTTTTTAAAAAAACCATCCCCAAGGCTCTCATCGAATTCCACTCACTTGACTTTGCTCTCAAATGTCATCAGCAGTTTCACGGAAAGCTGATTGATAAAGTATCAACCATCACTGTCGAAATCGTTGCGGTCCCTGCCACCCCAGCTCTCGACCCCCCACAGCCCCCTCCGCCAGCCAGGACGACCACCATCAAGCCCCCGCCCCATTACCAACAACAGCATACCGTCGATCATCAGCCAGTTATCCCCTTAGCCCCAAGGCCTAAGAACTACGTCAAGCCTCGACCGCCTCCATCTAAATTAAGTCTCAAGGACAGATTAGCATTACCAACGTAATTCAGCTTTCTATTGTATTCAAAGATAGTATAATATATATGCACTTGTCAAAACAAAGAGTATTGGGAGAAACCCTTTGAGCTGAATATTTGAATCATTTTTCGTCATTATCATCGACTGGACGGACGATCACCCAACAGCCCGCCCCAGCCGCGCCGATTCCTGTTCAACACACCGGCCTCGGCGCCCAAGACGCAGAAAAAAGCCAAAAAGACTAAGCAGAAACAGAAACCTTTCCCACCGAGCTCGCTGTCCAAGAAGCCGCGTCACTCGAAAACCAATCGTCAGTCACACCTCCCTCTCTTCCTTTCACTTCGCCCTATATCAATAACCAACCTGCTTTGTTTCACAGAATTTCAGGCCCCTCCTTGATCCCCAACCCTGCTTAAAATCTCAACACGCCGAGTTTTACGTAGATTCATTTATCCCGTTATGCTATCTCTTCATTTGCTTTCATCTTCGTCGTCGCGCTGTTCTGTCGACGCCATCGAAGACGTTGGAACATGTACACTTTTGTTTCTTTCTCGTCAGCTACCTCACTCGCGCCTAAACCCTCTAGAAATATACACTTCCAAACCCCAATCCCTTTCTCTCTCTCCCTGACAAGTTGATTGTACACACCACACTTCTTGTTGCGAGTTTTTTTTTCGTGCATGCATAAAATCAGTTCTCATCTTGCCGGTAAGATATATTTCGGGGAGATCGTCGCTTGACTTTCTTTTGCATACGTCAGATATGCAACAATTGAAAGCTGACAGGAAGATTAAAACCTACAAAGTATGAAGTATTGAGGCTACAAGAATTTTGGCTAACCTGTGCATATTCACACTCGTCTGCATCTCAGGACTTGTGTAATGAAATCAAATCGGTCAGTATCAACATATCAAGCCTGCATATCGGCCAAGAGGCAGAAGCAAGAGCTGAAATATCTAATCAATTATCCAACATGAGATTGTTCTAACATCAGATAACTTGGAGTGCGCGCTGAGGATGGATGTAACCGGTGTTCTGTCTACACCACCTGGTCCCTCCGACGGTAATCCAATGTGTGTTTAGATTGTTGGTCCAACCAGGCATCTTTCGGTGATTCGTGGTGGTTCACTGTAGCAATGTTGTTCCTACCCTGAACAAATGGGCAATTGAAAATCTAACTGAGACACTCAAATCATCGCTATAGTCCCAACCCGGACCATTTGCAATAGGGGGGGGGGGGGGGGGGGGGTAAGGATATGAGATGTGACACAATACCTGAGAGCAAAGTTTAAAAAGAGGACACAGAGCAAGATAAAAATGGCGGGGAAAGAGAGAAGGAGAGAGGGACAGGAAAGGGGGAATAAGCAAACAAGCAAGGGGGTCACGTGTATGTTTGGAAGAGGCCGGATTAATAATACTTGTAGTTATTATTCTTTAAAAGGAATAATATTAAATAAGAATAATAAGAATAAATAAAGAATAGTAATTATTATTGAAGATAACAATAATTAATAATACTTGCAGTTAGGTGGTACATGTCAGGTACTGTGACATGCACTCAGTGGCTGACAGAGAGTGTGTGTGTCTACAACCATATTGTTTCCTATCACACTCCACATATTGCAAAATTAAATTTGCATGTGGGGCTGTGGCATACCAATTTTAATATTGGTGTCCACATGCCACATGCCAAGAAAAATTAGGCCCTGTTTGGCGCCCGTGATGTGATATGATGTTGCCTGCTTACCTAAGGTGATGTATATCACTCAATTTTTCTTTCATTTGCATATAACTACAAGTGTTTGGCAACAACAGTAATAATCATTTGAATACATCACTCCCCAGATCATAACTGTTTGGAAAGTATTCCCCATCACAATGCTGTTATACCCTCAGCTTGAGAATGAAGACACAACCAACTCCAATGACAATGAAAAAAACTCCAAGATGACTAGATTCTTCCTCCATATCAACATTGTGGAGTGTTGATTGTTGAGGCTGCAACACAGTTGTGTTGCCTAATGCACCAAAAGACACCACCATAGGGGGGCTGCAAGATACCAGCGGGTTGTTGGGGTTCCAGGAGTTGAAAGGTGGCATGTGTTTGTTGTTTTGAGTGGTTGAACTTGAAAGGAGGGGTTGATGCAGAGTGTGTCAGCTTGCTACTAGTTCAGAGACAACCTGACTAGAACAATAAATAAAGTAATAATTAATTAACAAAAAATACATATGAAAGAGACATTATTACATAAGTAATAATGTAACATAAATTATAATACACATAAGAAAAAGATAACATTTTAAAATATAAACATTATTACGTAGTAATAATGCAATGAACAAATATAATAAATAAACTAATAATAAAATAAATAATAACTCATTAACCTTTGAGATAAGTGAGAAAATTTTTTCATATTCTGAAAGAGCAAGTAAAATAACCTAGGGTACCTCAGCCAAAGTACCGTAGAAAACTTACTCCTTCTAATAATAAAATTAACTTAAAAAATACTCCTACTAAGCGCTAAAATACTTACTAGGTATAAACATATGTAATATGAGAGTATTCTAATAAGTAGAAGTCCTCAAACTACGGGATAATTACTTAAATAAACTATGTAATTATCCTTTAAACACATAAATAAAATATTAAATAATTCTTGACATAGATATCACACTGTTTTGTAGTCTTTGTATTATTATTAACTTATACAAATACATACAGTATAAGTTAAATAATATAATAAGACATGAAAGACACGAAACAGGGGATAAAGAAAACATCAGAATAATGCAAACAAGTTTAAAAGAACTTGTACAATTAAAATAAATGACAAGCTCCTTTAATCACGGGAAAAATAACAAATGCTGACACTTTTCCCAGGATGTTAGCTTGTCAAATAATTGAATGGAGAACTGTAAAAGCGCCCTCCATGCAAGTATGAAAAGAACTCTCATGGTACAGAACTTTACATAGGAAATAACCAAATTAAACAGAAATAAGATTCTGTACTATAATTTGATTATTTCTTTTTTATTCTATTGATCAAGTGATCAATACATGTTGTACATCAAACTAAGAGCCCTTGAAGCGCCCTCAGATTATGTCTACAGATGACTGACAGACTGTATTAATTATTGACAGCCTGTACATATAATAATTTGATAAATTACATCATTTATTTCTACTAAGGATAACTCCTTCCTTGTAGTGTTCCCATAGCCAAAATAACACTTGATGTTTCGCCATCAGGGCTCCAGAAAGGCATTTAAGAGGCCCTTTCTTCCCCCTGTATTTGGATTCCCCAGCTTTATCATATTTACAACCAGCATTCCACCAGTCCAGCTTACTAGTGTCCTGCCCAGTAAATCAGTCTTCAAGACTTCAAAGACTCTTTTCCTCAACCCCAACTCTGTCCAGCCATCAAGCCCACCTTTCCAACCGCTTCCAGCTGTCCAGTTTACCTCAAGAATGCCTCCCCTCCTCCTCTTAAATCCTACAGTAAGTCTTGTTTCACTAGGAGTTGTGGCCCTTTCTTAGCCACTATTTTTACTGGGCATTTAAACACCCCTGCTTGCAGGCCCCAGTGTAAAAGGTTACAAGGTTCCTGTGCATTATCAAGAACACCTTTGGAGGGCACCCAAAACACCCCTGCTTGCAGGCCCCTCCCAATTAAATTTATAATCTTTTAATATTAATAAAAAGATTAAAATCCTCTAAAATAATTTATTCCATATTATTTTGAGTCTTGCACCTTGTGTAGCTAGAAGGTTATCAGTCCTTGGCATCACAGAGCGTGACAGAGTGTGGTGTATTGAAGAATGCAAGTATGGATATGACGCCAAATATCTACTATAAAACTAAAAAAATAGCCTCCTGGGGCCAAACACAACCTGTACCGAGTGTACAGGTTGTATTGATGCATCCTAACGGGTTGGCTTTGACCCGTTAGGATGCATGACACATGAACTGATGCATCCTAACGGATCGACGTCGATCCGTGTCACCTGTCCTCCTCGCTGGGAACCCAGCGAAGAGGACTCATTGGCCTCGATTGGACTCATTGGTTGCGATGTCACCTCCCCAGCGAAGAGGTGTCATCGACATCCATTGCAGCGATGACATCCATCGCAGCGAAGGGGTGTTACATACATTATCTCCTCCTCCCCGCTGAGAACACCCACCCTTTTTCTGAACCATGCAAGTACAACTCATTGGTGAAATCACTATATATATTGTTAAATTCCCCCTCCAAAAAAATTATAAAACACAAAATTATTATTTTTCAAAAAATCATTTTTTTTCCCCCTTTTTGTTGCCACACCCAAAAACTTCTCCCTCCAAAAATATAATTTAAATCATAATATTATTTCTTTTCAACAAATCATTTTTTTTCCTTCCTTTTTTTGGCCACACCCAAAAGCTTCATTATCCATTCCAAAATTTTCATTACAAAAATTACAATATTCAACAAACAACATCAAAAAAAATTTATACTAAATCTTGGTCATTTTCTTTACAAAACTTATATTTCTTTAAGAATGAGCTTTAATTTTGATTACTGGGGAAGAGCTTATGAAACTGAAAGACAGGAACAGGGAAGAGCTGCTAACCAACAGCGGAAATCAAGATGGTATCACACCCAGAGACTTACTGCTGATGGAAATGTGAATCATTACAACAACTTATATAATCAAAACCTTCCTCCAACCATAATTCACAAAAACTATTTCAACAACCAATCCCCAAGGTTCCAATCACAATCATCAAACCACCGCCTTCTGCATCCCACTCTCCACCAATATCACCCTTTGCATCATTATGAATCTCAACATCAAAGACCAATGTTGTATGATTCCCCTTCACACCCACATGTGACCAACATTCTGAGCCAAAGCTCACGTGGACTTCCGCCTCCTTCTTCTCAATCTCTTTTAATAGGCTACTCACAATCCAACCCTGCCAACTTTCAGTTACAAAGACAGCACTCACAATCACTTGAGCCCTCTGTTTCTTACGAGTATCATCAGAACAGCCATCAGAGAACCCATCAGAGAAGCCAATCACAATCCCATCACAACATTCACCACCAAACACATCACCCAATTTCACTTGGGGTTGCTCCTCTTTCTTCTCAAAATCATCACAGAAGCCACTCACAAAGCCATCACCGCAACATTCATAACTCACTATCACTTGGACATCCCCTTGGATCCGCTCATTCTCATCATAGACAACACTCACAATCCCCCCAGGGTCTGGGTGATAACCTTTATTCTCCAAGCCTCTCACCTGTTGATGTACCAAGAAACTGGGGTGATGAGCTTCCAGAAATTGATCTACAAAACATTGTGGACCACGTCAACCACCAAATGTCTCATGCTGGGTTTGAAACTTCTCATCCTGCCAATATAGACAATGAGGATGGTCTTGATCAAGTCAGATTAGGAAATGAAGCACCCCAAAATTTATCCAATCCAGACATTAATTTTTCAGAAACAAGGCAATCACACCCACATAACATTGCGCACAACAGGCCTGCTGCTTGGGGCTGGAGGGAGCCACCAGGTTTCAGGGCTTACTCTATGAGACAACCAAGAAGATGTCCCAAGTGCCAGGCCATCCTGTTTGTAGGTGAAACAAATTCTCTTTGCTGCTGTAATGGAAGTATAAATCTTCCTCCCTCACCACCACCACCTGAGTTGCTCCATATGTTCCAAGAGGCCACTCAATCCCGCACACAGGAAGGAAGGAAACTCATTGAAAACATTCGCCTTATCAACAGCAACTTGGATTTTACTTCATTGGGACTCAACACAGAGACCAGAACAGCCTTGCAAAACCAAGGTCGAGGAGTTTACACTTTCAAAGTCAAGGGTACAATCCATCACAGGATTGGAAGTTTACTCCCACTCACACAAGAGCAACCAAAATTCCTACAAATTTATATCTATGATAATTCAAATGAGTTTGAAAACAGACAGCATCATGGTCAACATCTTTCACCAATTTTAATGAGAAATATCCAATCAATTCTGCATGCACACAATCCTCTGATTCGGCAATTTGAATCCCTTGCATCAGATATTTCACCTTCACGCTCCACACGCTTGACAACAAATGCAACAAGTGTGGACCAAAGGGTTTACAACCTCCCAAGGGGTGACCAGATAGCTGCAATTTGGGTTGAAGGTATTTTTTTTTTGCTAATAATTATCATTCAACAAAAATTCATTCTGAAATGCTTTATTTTAAAGGAAATGACCCTTCATCTCATAGCACTCGCGAGGTCATCATCAAATATCGAGGTGGATCACTTTCAAGGATTTCTGAACTTGACAACAAATATGATCCACTCCATTATGTACTTTTACATCCAACAGGTGATCTTGGTTGGTTTCCTGAGCTAAAGCAGCAGGTGCCACAGGCTACTGCAATGAACTATTACGCATATTGTTTGGCATATCGCAACCCAAATCACTCCCTCATTCATTGGGCTGGACGCCTCTTCCAACAGTACTGCACCGACCAATATGTAAAGATTGAATCAGAAAGATTGCTTTACATTTTATTGAATCAACCTAACTTCCGTTGTGGTAATCCATACCTTTTCACATACAAACATCAACAACTTACATTTCCTCTCACATATACTTCATTATTATTACATAATCAGATTCTACATACAAAACTACCCCTAGTCACTCTCTCAAAGTACCCCTGATTTCCCTTTGGTTCAGAAGTTATTAGCATTCTTAGAATATTACCACTTATAACCACATAACTTTACCAATACTACAACCCCATAGGATATTATACAAGGTATTGATTTATAAATATACAGTACATAAATAAAACACAGATATTACATACTTTTCTTTAGTTTATATCTTCTTTGGTATAAAGTTGTACAGCACAGTCATTCATATTACATAGTTACATCTTCTGCCTTTATCATCCTCTTTGGTTACTAGTCACATTACATTCCTTATATACATAGTTACTAGCTACATTGGCTCATCTTTCTTACACTATCACTACTCTCTTTTGGTTGTATACCTCTGAACACATTTCCCCTTTCTCTTTACTGCCAGGATCAGCCATCTTGTGCCCTTTTGTATAAGTAGAACTCCCCTTAGTTCTATGGATGAGGCATGCACTCCCCTTTTAGAAAAAGTACAGTTTACATTTACATTCACCTTTAAACCTTTTACATTTACTTTTGCATCAACCTTTACACAAATAACAATCATAACACATACCCCATACTCTTTCTCAGTGCTTTTCTCACTCCTCTTAAGGTCCCTGCCTCAGATTGATTAAACAACCTAAGTTCCCATTAGTAGCAGCAGTCTAAGGATTAGTAGAAATATAGCCACACCTCTTTTCTTTCTTTTTCTTAGTGAAACCCTTTCCCCTCAGCATTAGTCAAGAAGGGCAGCCTCATCAGCACCTGTAGCTTCAACATCATCTATTTACTGGATTTGTTGTCTATTTCCCCTTCAAGCTCTTTCCTGATCCTTTAGGAGTTCCACAAGTGGTTTCCCAACAGTGGCTTTATTTCCTTCAGTTTTAATCTTTCAGTCTTAGTTTCCTGCTACTACACCAACTTACAATTTCAAATCAATTCTATCATACCTAATCCCTTCATTCCATTTCTAAGTGCATCATCTATAAATAAAACCCCTAAAAACATATCTTCCTCCCTCAACAATCCCCTGCCCTGAACATCAGCAACAACCTAGGAGAAACCTCTGGCCTCACCCAAGGATCAGCCCACAACAACCAAGGATCAGCCACCAACAACCTGGAACCTAGTATCACCAACAACCCCAATACCTCTAGGCCTGCTGCTCCATTCCAACTGGCCAACCCTGGCTCATTCACCCACTACAGAAATAACCCTGCAAACTCAGAAAGCTCCCATTTGGAAGGATCCAGGCATCAGTCCCCAACCCAGCAAGCCTCAGACAGAATGAACACCCACTTTTTGGAAAGAGAAGCTGTAATGCCCAAGTACCAAGGACCAACCAAAGCTGTCAAGATTAAACCATTGGACAAGGAACTATATTTTGATGGAACCAATATGCCTGTGGAGCAGTTCATTAAAAGGTATGAGAATGCTGGATCAGCTGATGGAGCTTCCTCTAGGGACCTGGCCATGCAAATTATTTCTTTTCTCAAAGGGATGGACTTAAAGGATGAAGTAGAGGAGATGACTGGCCATGAGGACTTGGATTGGGAGGTCTTGAAGAAACAACTCTTGGACAGATATGGATCACCTCTTCCCCTGGTGAAGTATACCAAGCAGGACCTAAAGAAGCTCAACTACTCTACCATCCAAGCTGGAGGAATCAAGACCCTGGAGGAATTCAAAACATTCAGGACTAAGTATGAGGTAATAACTAACTATCTTTTCAGAATGGGACAGACATCACATGTGGAGGAATCTAGGGAAATCTTATTGGACTCACTCAGCCCAGAATTGGAATCTTCAGTCACCAAGGAACTCATCAGGGACAACAAGATGCTAGCCTCAAAGGATTGAGGTGATATTCTTCCAAATACCCAGGTCCTGGTCACCTACATACACAGGGAGGTTCAGTCAGCTTCAGTAATGGAAAGAAGGAAGACATCCAGGAAAGATATCAGTCAGGAACCAGTCAACACACCTTCTATAGCCCCACCAGTCAAACTCCCACCTGTATACAAATCCCCAGCTCCAAACACCTCTTATTCCACAGATCAGAAACTGGACTCCCTCATTAAGCAATTTGCAGCTCTCACTGCTGGAAAATATGCCCCACCTCATTTCTCTGGAAATCCTTCTGGACAAGCATATGGACCAAGGAACCCAGACTTCAAGTGCTTCTACTGCTTCCAACCAACCCACACAATCACCAGATGTAGTCTCTTAACCTATGATGAATCAGTTGGATCAGTTCTCAAGGATGGAAGAGGATTCAAACTTCCAGACAGCTCACCAATTCCCTGGGATTCCAGCAGGCCAATCAAATCAGTTGTGGATAAATTTATCAAGGATTCCTCAGAGGCCAATACAGCATTTGGACATATATCTTCCTTTGGCCAACTAGAGGAAATGGACCCGGAAATCCAAGGATTCTATGAAGCAGACCTAGGGAAAAGGACTAGAGGAAACAAGGACCAAGAGGAAGAATCAGATAAAGGAAAGAGGACCAAGAAAGACCAGGAAACTCTAATGGACATGGATCAACAGGACTTACTCAGAATGGCTACCTCTTCCCCAGGCCCCAGTTCCAGGTCCCCTTCTAATCCTCAGAATACTAAAGTTAGGTTCCAATCCAGTGAAGAATCAGAAAACCCACCCAAGGAAAAGGCCCCAAGGAAGACTTACTTGGAAAAGACTCTGGCCAAAGAATACCCAGGAATGGAAGAAGAGACAGCAGGAAGGATTATGAAAACTATTGTACCCCTTAAAGCAGGAGAAATATGCACCATAGCCCCAGGAGTGGTGGACCACATCAAGAAAAGGATCAGTAACAGAAGAATACCAGTGGAACCTAATGTATCAGTATACTCAGCAGCAGTGGAAGAAGAGGATGAGGAAGAAAAGGATTCAGTCACACATTATTCCTGCCCACTAGGTTATGTCAAACTCACTATACATGGAAAAACCTTGGAGGCACTTTTGGACACTGGATCAATGGTCAACATTATACCAGAAAAACTTGCCAACCATCTTGGATTGTTTATAACAGAAAAACCAATGAAGCTCAAAGGGATTGGAGGCCATCACACTGAAATAATTGGAATTTCTGAAAAGGTGGAAGTACTGGTGGGTAGAGTAACCAAGTTTGTTCATTTCTGGGTGGCCAGAGGAGGAGTCCAGTTCATAGTTGGAAAGCCCTTTTTAATGGACATATCAGCAACCATCAAATACAATGGACCTAGGGAAGAATCACTCTCAATAATGGAAAAAGGACAAGCTTACCTGGTACCAATCCTCCTCCCACTCATCACAAATGGGAAACATCTCTTCCAGTCAACATTGTCACCAGGGATTATTTGGACCAAGGGCAGAAATTCCATTTCCCATAGGGGAATGGGACCTGCCAAAACAACCATCAGAAAAATTATGCCCCTTCCTTTTCATAATCTCATATCACCTGTGCAGCAAAATATAAATCAACACAAAAAAAAAAAAAAAAAAAAAAAAATTAGTACAAGTCAAATCAAATAAAAAAATAAAAAAATAAAAAAATAAAAAAATAAAAAAAATAAAAAACTCACTAAATAAAGCAGTCACATCTTCCTGATACATAGGCAAAACCTTTCTTTCCCTCATTTTTTCTCATCACATCAATCTTTTTACGACATCTTCTTCGACGATTGGCTCGTCCAGACGCCGCGCGGCGTGCTACAGTACCGAGTTCAATCCAGTTACGCGTTCACAGTTCAAAAAAAAAACATGTTTGGGGGATAAAGATAATAAAAATAATCACTAAACGAATTCTGAACTCGAGTTAACAAAAATAGTAGGAGGGACAAACGTGTAATGGACTTGTAAATGGTATTTGTCGGCCGACTTGATGGCCAGAGGCAACCATAACACCAGGAATATTGAAGAGGAGGGAGAGGATATCATCGATAACGGCTGATGTAGGGAGGAGGAACGACGGCCTCGTCGAAGCCTTTATAAAATCATCAACCCAATATTTTTGACGCCGGTGAACGACCTGGGAATACGTTCTTGTATTCGTTTTTTTTTCTTCTTTCCTTCTTTTCTCCTCTCCTCAGTTCCTTTGGCCTACAATACACTGTCGATGCCGGTGCACGACCCGGGCTTCTTTCTTTTTTTTATCTTTTTTTTATCTTTCATTTTATTTTTTTTCCCTGTTCTCTCCATGGATCGTTCTTCTTACCAGTAAAGAAGAACGGTTTGTTTTTCATCTCCGAGGTCGTTCTTCGACCCGGAGGAACGTTTCCTGCGCTTTGGAGACGCCGGCAATTCCGCGGATACAGTATCACCCGAACCCCGCGTCCACTCTCCGTGCGGATTCACCTTTCATTTCCGGTTGCACCCCTCACCTTGCTGAAGAATCAAGACCACAGAAAATTTTCATTTGAAAATAAAAAAAAAAAATAAAAGAAAATAAAAAAAAAAAAAAAAAAAAAAAAAAAAAAAAAAAAAAGAGAGAGATAAAACCAAAACAGAAAAAAATGACCATATTAAAAAAAAAAAAAAAAAAAAAAAAAACAGACAAATTAAATTTTCTCTTTCTGGATACCAGATAATACAGGAGGCTTGGAAGTCAAATCATCAGGAAGATTTAAAAGGGACCCATGAGGAGAACTAAAAAAAAAAAAAAAAAAAGAAAAAAAGAAGAATCATCCCATCCTGAAGAGGGGAATAATCCCATCCCCATGGACCCAATGGAATCATTCATCATTCATGATCCTCATCCTCTTTTATTTTCCCTCTTCACTCCACTTCCTGATTTCTGGAACACCTCCTTAGTTATTATAACTCTTTACTTTCATTAACCATTAGAGTTTTATTGAAGCATATATAAATTAAAATTCCCTTTGCATATAACATTACCCCTTTCCATCACTTTCCTTCAGAATCCTTTTACCCTTTGATATATATATATAAAGCTTTTAAAATCATTACATATTTTAGAATACTCATATACAGTCACCCTTCTTCTCTGAATTACCACCCATGACCATTTTACCCTTTCTTTCATCATACATTTAAATACTACATATTATCATTACCCTCTACCACATCATCAACACCTCTCTTTCTTCTTGCCATTATCCTTACCCTTTCCTCTCTTCCCATATTACCACTACCCCTTCTTTACATTACTTGTACCCCTTACACTTCACTACTCCTTACTCTATTCCCATTTTACACTAGCCCTCCTTCTTTAAATTACCCTTACCCCTTACACTTCACTACTCCTTACTCTATTCCCATATTAACACTACCCCTTCTTTACATTACCCTTACCCCTTACACTTTACTACTCCTTAATCTATTCCCATATTACCACTAGCCCTTCTTCTACGTTACCTTTTACCCTTTACATTTTATCACTTCTTTGCTATTCACTCCATTTTCATATCACCACCACCTCTCTTCTCACATCAAAAACCTACCCCATAACATTTAAACCATTACCATTAACTGTTTAATCCATCTCCATATTACCACTACCTCTTTTCCCACATCAACAACTACCCCATTACATTTAAACCATTACCATATCACCATTACCTTTTACTCTATTACCATATTACCTCCAATCCTTATTAAATTACCCTTTACATCTTTTTATATTATTACATATATTACATCTTACAGTTATAGGATACAAACTCTGGATTAGAAAGCACTGGACTTGGATAAAGGAATAACGGACTCACTTGGATGGTGGCTCTATGAGGATTACCTGGACCTTGACTTGGACCTTTGGACAGCAGAAACTTGGACTAAACCCTGGATCTCTCCTGCATGTTGTTTAGAATGGAATTTATTTTTAGGAGCCTTGGACTTTGGACTTTATTGGACCCTGGATTCATTCTGAGTTGGAATGTAATATAATTCTAGGAGGCCACTGGACCTTGGACTTTATTGAACCCTGGATCATTCTAGCATGTTTTGTTTTGGATGGATTTATTCTTTAGGAGCTCTTGGATTATGTTGAATATTGGCTTTTCTGGATATCTTGGACAACTATCCTCAGGATTCAGTAATATATGTACACTAGGCCTCTGGATTTGGATCAAGACTTCCTTCTTCAGTATGTGGACCTAGGAATTGCCCACCTTGGATGGATCTGGACTTCCCTCTTTGGCTTTGGACTTTTCACCCTTTCCTTACTCTCTGGACTTCTCTCTGGGAAAAACTAGTGGACTCTTATTTTGGATACAGACATCCTTTTGTGGCAGCACCTCTTTTATTTGGACTGGACCTCCTTGGCTTGGATACAGATTTCCTTCTTTGGCTATGGACTTTTCCTTCCCCTACATACCCCCACTCTCAGTTTTCTCCCTAAAATTCCCTTTTTTCATCATCATTATTACTCTGAATCAGGTTCCTCTTTTTTCCCTGCCTGGGGACAGACAGCTTAGTTGGGGGAGGATGTGGTAATCCATACCTTTTCACATACAAACATCAACAACTTAAATTTCCTCTCACATATACTTCATTATTATTACATAATCAGATTCTACATACAAAACTACCCCTAGTCACTCTCTCAAAGTACCCCTGATTTCCCTTTGGTTCAGAAGTTATTAGCATTCTTAGAATATTACCACTTATAACCACATAACTTTACCAATACTACAACCCCATAGGATATTATACAAGGTATTGATTTATAAATATACAGTACATAAATAAAACACAGATATTACATACTTTTCTTTAGTTTATATCTTCTTTGGTGTAAAGTTGTACAGCACAGTCATTCATATTACATAGTTACATCTTCTGCCTTTATCATCCTCTTTGGTTACTAGTCACATTACATTCCTTATATACATAGTTACTAGCTACATTGGCTCATCTTTCTTACACTATCACTACTCTCTTTTGGTTGTATACCTCTGAACACATTTCCCCTTTCTCTTTACTGCCAGGATCAGCCATCTTGTGCCCTTTTGTATAAGTAGAACTCCCCTTAGTTCTATGGATGAGGCATGCACTCCCCTTTTAGAAAAAGTACAGTTTACATTTACATTCACCTTTAAACCTTTTACATTTACTTTTGCATCAACCTTTACACAAATAACAATCATAACACATACCCCATACTCTTTCTCAGTGCTTTTCTCACTCCTCTTAAGGTCCCTGCCTCAGATTGATTAAACAACCTAAGTTCCCATTAGTAGCAGCAGTCTAAGGATTAGTAGAAATATAGCCACACCTCTTTTCTTTCTTTTTCTTAGTGAAACCCTTTCCCCTCAGCATTAGTCAAGAAGGGCAGCCTCATCAGCACCTGTAGCTTCAACATCATCTATTTACTGGATTTGTTGTCTATTTCCCCTTCAAGCTCTTTCCTGATCCTTTAGGAGTTCCACACCGTGTGGAGCAATACTATGGTGTGGTTGATGCTTATGAGCATGGATTCCAATTGGGAAATGATACAGGTACATGACTTATTTACTCTTTGCACACAAACATTTTACTGACAGCATATTCACACAGGCCGCCGTATAGTGCTGCCTACATCCTTCATTGGCGGACCACGTGACATGAAGGCAAGGTTTCAGGATGCCATGGCTTTAGTTCAGTCCATGGGAAAGCCCAACCTCTTTACAACCGTCACCTGCAACCCAGAATGGCCTGAGATCAAGGATAATTTGCTTCCAGGTCAGTTAGCACAAGACCGACCTGATTTAACAGCTCGCATATTCAATGCACGCTTGAAGAAAATCTGTGATGAACTGTTCAAGCAGGGTATTTTTGGGAAACCCTTGGGTCGCACCCACGTCATTGAATTTCAGAAGAGGGGGCTACCCTATGCCCACATCTTACTTATTCTTGATCCAAATGACATACCTTGGACAACCCATGAGATCGATCAATTGGTCAACGCTGAAATCCCTGAAGATCCACTATCACAGCCATTACTTTACAAATCAGTCACTCGCCACATGATTCATGGCCCCTGTGGACCATACAACCCAAATGCCCCATGTATGGTTTATGGAGTTTGTTCAAAGAGATTTCCAAAGCCTTTCTGTGATGAAACTGTCATCACTGAAGATTCATACCCACAATATCGGAGAAGGCCAGGTCAAGCTGTGACGATAAGGAGGGGAAACTCTGATTTACACATTGACAACAGATGGGTTGTTCCATATAGTCCCTACCCATCTGCAAAGTACCAATGTCACATCAACGTGGAGATCTGTGCAGAGATTTCAGCTGTCAAATATCTGTACAAATATGTTTACAAGGGGCATGACAAGATTGTCTTGGATGTGGGCAGAAGTTTTGATGAAGTCAACCAATTCCGTGATTGCCGTTGGATTGCAGCTCCAGAGGCATGCTGGCGTATATTCTCTTTCAAGTTATCTGCAACATATCCTTCTGTGAACCGCTTGGATATACACCTACCCAACCAGCATAACATTATGTTTTCACAAGATGAGCCCCTGCATGAGGTAATTGAAAGAGGTGCTAACACCAGAACAATGCTTACAGCATTCTTCGAAAGAAATTCGATTGATTCAGATGTTCAACTTCTGAAATATGCAGACTTCCCTCGACACTATACATGGCATCCAAAGCGCAAGGAATGGAGACCACGCCAACGTGGTTATGCAATAGGAAGAATACATGCAGTTTGCTCCTGAATAATGTAACAGGCCCTACTTCTTTTGAGGATCTCCGCACATTTCAGGGTCAGCTGTATCCCAGCTTTCGAGTGGCAGATTTGGCTCGAGGTCTTTTGCAAAATGATAACTACTTGGAACATACAATGGAAGAAGCAAATGTCCACATGTCACCATATCACTTGAGAAAATTATTTGGAATCCTTTTAGCAGCATGTCAACCCTCAGACCCCCTGAGGTTGTGGAATTTTTCTTTCAATTGGATGACTGAAGACTGGGTTCATCAAGGCTATCGGGATGATTCATGGATGACAAATAAAATCATTGAAGCAATCAATCCAATTCTCCTGCAGAATGGTCTCCTTCGTGTGGACCTTTTGTTTCCTGATCTTCCAAGGTATGATCCCTCAGTTGGCGAAAATAACCTCAATCAAAATTGGATGTTGCATGAAGAGGAATCAAGCTTTGATGTACCTCAGCATGAACTCAGCAATGCAGACCTTCTCAACTCCCAGAAAACACTAGCTTTTGAGAGAATCCTTCTTGCATTTCATTCTGAAATTCCAGCTTGCTTCTTCATTGATGGGCCTGGTGGTTCTGGGAAAACATTTCTATACAACTGTCTACTTGCAAATGTGAGATCAACAAGAAGAATAGCTGTTGCATGTGCTGGAAGTGGTATGCTTGCCTTTTACACTATTACTTCCATATTTTCCTGAAATTCTAATCATTTTTAATTTTGTATTGAAAAGGTATAGCAGCAATGAACATGCCCCATGGTAGGACTGCTCATCTCACTTTTGGGATTCCTCCTAAACTGTCACAAAATTCAGTTTCATCAATTGCCAAAAATTCTCATAAAGCTGATGTCCTCAAGAAAGCAAAATTAATCATATGGGATGAAGCACCCATGACTCATAGGCATGCACTTGAATTGGTGGATAGGTTGCTTCAAGACCTTATGGATTCAAACCTTCCCTTTGGTGGCAAGGTCATGGTACTGGGAGGGGACTTCCGTCAGGTTTTACCTGTTGTTAAGAAAGGGTCACGCCCTCAGATAGTCAACACAAGCATTGTAAACTCTCACTGCTGGATTAACTTTCGACACAACATAATTCACCTCTCAGTCAACATGCGTGCTGCTGGTGATCCTCAGTTTCAGAATTTTCTCTTATCCATTGGAAATGGTCAGGGGCTCACTCACAATTCCAACGGAATCAATTTACCTCACTCAATGGTGGTCCTTGGTGGGTCAGATGACCAAAATCTTGATTTGCTGATAGACAAAATCTGTCAGCCTCCCTGATGCCAAGGACAAGTCCTTCTAGCTACAGGTGGTGCAAGAATATATGGAAAGAGTATATTAAATCTGGGTAAGGTACAATGTTACAATTCCCAAAAGATATGGGGGAATTGTGACGTAAGAATTGAGAGAAAAATAGGTTAATAATTATATTAAATAAATTTAATATAATTAAAAACCAGAGGGGCCTGATAAATCAGGGGTGGTTTAGATCCCTCTAAGGTATGTTACAAATAAATGCAGAGGATTTAGAACACTGGGGCCTGTTGGAACAGGGGTGGTTTAATCCCAGGAATGGAAATGGGGGAATATCTTCAAGAAAAGGGTTATTACTTACTAGTAATAAACCTTGAGGGATCTTGGGGATATTCTGGGTGAAACTGGACAGTTTGAAGCGCTTGGATGGATGGGTGGTGGAGCTTGATGGGCACTGTGAAGTTGTTGGGGAAGACAGGGCTAAAGAATAACTACTAAGAAGCTTACCAGACTGTGTTATAAAGATGTATATATCTAATAAGAAGTGGGTAAGGTTGTTAGTGGGTATTGGTAAGCATGAGGAGCCTTCTTTGGGCGGTTGAAGAGCTCCTTAAATAGTCTTGAGGTCCCCCTGGGGACCCTGTAGGTATTATTGGCCAACTTGTGGGATCTTTGGACCACATTTTGGCCATTTTTGCTTTCATGGTGACGCTTCAGCAGCCCCTGCTTTGAATACACGTCACCAATTGATTTTTGATTAATGTATTTTATTTATTTATATTGACTTACAGTCTGTAGTACATTAGTACTATTTGTTATAGATTTAATACTAGTGGCTTATTTGTATTTATAATAAGCCACAGTATTGTTTGTACTGTTTGTTCAATCAATTTATTGTATAAATAAACAATACCATTTAATGTATTTAATTGTTTAGTCCCCAGTACTCTTCATTACATATGTAACATATGTAATGAGGTCACTGGAGTGTGTTTTTGTTGATTTGGGTGTACCTGAGTGACTGTGGAGTCCGTGCCAAGTTTGGGAGCCTGTGAGGGGCTTGATGCTTGCGCGGGGGCTTATATCCCAACTTTGACGCGGGCTTTCAGTCACGCGGGTTGAACTTCAAGTTCTGCGGACTGCGGTACGCGGGGTTTGAGTAAAACACGGTGTATTTACAGTATCTCCCCTAATTTACACAACACCTCATTTCCGTGACTGGAAATGGGGTTTAAGCATATGTATATATATATATAAGCATTAATTAATGCAAGTTCCTTTTTGTTAAAGGTACTTGCTAATTTGTCAGCTTGCTACTATGACAGAGCAACCTGTCACAAGTTTACCACAAAATTATTATAAAAAATATAGAATATCAAATAATATTTAGAATATTATTTGATATTCTGAATCTACACTAAATTTAACCTAGGGTACCTCACTCACAGGTACCCCTAATTCTCACTCCTTCACTATGTAAATTAGCAAAGAATAATTAGCAAGTACCTTTAATAAAAAAGGAACTTGCATCAATCTATGCTTATATACATATACACATATGCTTAAACCCCATTTCCAGTCACGGAAATGAGGTGTTGTGTAAATTAGGGGAGATAGTGTAAATACACCGTGTTTTACTCAAACCCCGCGTACCGCAGTCCGCAGAACCTCAAGTTCAACCCGCGTGACTGAGAGCCCGCGTCAAAGTTGGGATATAAGCCCCCGCGCAAGCAACAAGCCCCTTACAGGCTCCCAGCTTGGCACGCGGACTCCACAGTCACTCAGGTACCCCCAAATCCATAAAAACACGCCCCAGTAACCTCATTACATATGTTACATATGTAATAAAGATTACTGGGGACTACATAATTAATTATATTGGATGATATTAATAATTAATACATTTAAATAAAACATATTGAATAAACAAACAAGTACAGACAATACTGTGGCTTATTACAAATACTCATAAGCCACTAGTATTAATAGTACTAATGTACTACAGACTGTACCTCAATATAAATGAATAAATAAATAATAAATATCATAATAAAATCAATTGGTGACGTGTATTCAAAGCAGGGGCTGCTGAAGCGTCACCAAGAAAGCAAAGATGGCCAAAATGTGGTCCAAAGATCCCACAAGTTGGCCAATAACACCTACAGGGTCCCCAGAGGGAACTCAAGACTATTTAAGGAGCTCTTCAACCGCCCAAAGAAGGCTCCTCATGCTTCCCAATACCCACTAACAACCTTACCCACTTCTTATTAGATATATACATCTTTATAACACAGTCTGGTAAGCTTCTTAGTAGTTATTCTTTAGCCCTGTCTTCCCCAACAACTTCACAGTGCCCATCAAGCTCAACCAACCATCCATCCAAGCGCTTCAAACTGTCCAGTTTCACCCAGAATATCCCCAAGATCCCTCAAGGTTTATTACTAGTAAGTAATAACCCTTTTCTTGAAGATATTCCCCCATTTCCATTCCTGGGATTAAACCACCCCTGTTCCAACAGGCCCCAGTGTTCCAGGTACCTAAATCCTCTGCATTTATTTGTAAGATACCTTAGAGGGATCTAAACCACCCCTGATTTATCAGGCCCCTCTGGTTTTTAATTATATTAAATTTATTTAATATAATTATTAATCTATTTTTCTCTCAATTTTTTCGTCACAATTCCCCCATATCTTTTGGGAATTGTAACTTGTACCTTACCCAGAGTTTATATAACTCTTTCCATCTATCCTTGCACCACCTGTAGCTAGAAGGACTTGTCCTTGGCATCAGGGAGGCTGACAATTGGGGGTCTGGCCGGGAAATTTTCAAATTTATTTTTGAAATAAAAAACCCATAATTTCTTTTAATTTTTTTAAAAAAAACCCATATCAAAACCAATAAAAATCATCATTTTTTTTTACATACCTCATCCCACAAAAATTCAAAAAAACTAACAAAAAAAACTGTCTTTGTTTTATTTTTTTTTAAAAAAAAACCCAAACCCAACAAAAAATAACAAAAAATCGTAAGTTTTTTTTTTTTTTTTAAAAAAATCAGTAATACAATTAATATACATACTAATAAAAATTTTAAAAAATATTACAGTATTTTACTTACAATTCCTCATTTTTTTTCCATCTGCGGCGCGTACAGTGAATCTTCAAGAAAACGCCACTTTAATACAACATTACCTTCGAGTTCTTCGCCTAAAAAAGGAAGAAGAGATCAGAAAGTACGTTCCTACAGACTGGGATCTCCTCTCCCAAGAAGACCGCCTCATTCTCGCCGCCTACCATTCTCACTTGAGGGAAGAAAGGAATCTCGAGGCCGAAATAACTCTCCATAATTACTTAAGAGCATTAAAAATAAAAAGGGCGAACATATCAAAAGAGAGATACCAAGAAAGAAGTGAGTCTCAATTCTTTCTCAAAGTTCTAATCACGTATCTAACAACCCACTTTTATTTAGTGGCTTCCTTTGAAAACCCCACCCAAGCAGAGACTGCTCCCACCGTCGACGCGGAAAACCAGCCCAGTAAGTACTTATTACATATAAAAATACATAATAAAAATAACTTACAATGGCTAAATCCACCAGGTCGACCAAGCCAGAGCTTCGAGGTCTCCTACCCAGTCCAACAAGAGCTCGCGGCGGCCAAGGAATTGCACCAGCGCGTCAAGAACTTGAACATGACAACTATAGCGCGCAAGGGTCCCGTCCCAGCCACGCCGGAGGCCACCCCAACTCCCCAAGAGCTCTCGACGACGCCCCAAGAGCTCCCACTTCCTCAAACGGAAGCGGAAACCCCCATGGACGTCGACGAGAGACCCCAAGAGTCGTCGGCAGCTACCCAGAAACCCCCTTCCACCCCGGAAATCCAGGTCCTCTCGAAAGAAGACCAGATCAGACACCGGGTGAAAGAGCACGTTTCCATTTGGAAACAGTGCCAAGTGTCCTTAAGACAGGGGCCTACAGAAGAGCTGAGAGCCTTGCTGACTACGGCGCAAGACAGCCAGAAAGCTCTCCAAAAACTCATTCCCAACGACGAGATAGAAGCATACGTGAAGGGCTGGAACCCCTGGGAGGAAAAGAAGATTCATTTCCCTGCGCCTCCAAAGAAACAGACCCTGAAGTTCAAAAAACACGAACAGGGAAAGAACAGGAGCTCTTCCTCCATCAACTTCGACGACCCAGTGAAGTGGAAGAAAGCTACAGACCTCCTTCTGATAGCTGCCAATCTGTACAAGAATATAGATTAGATTCTTCTGTAATACATTCTCTGTTTGATTCTATTGAGGCTCTTAATAAGAATTTAAATACTTTAGACATTAACAATGAAGCAAATTTAAAAATAATTGTTAATAAAATAGATACAAGCTTAGAAGAAATTAAAGACAACATTACTGCGCGCACCATGAGAGTTTTGCAAACACTGGACAAACCTTTGCCCCTTGAGTTACCAGTACATCATAGTGAAATGTTGATGGAACTTAATAAAAATAGTGAACATCTTAAAAATATAACAAAAGAAATTAACAAAAATACAAATGATACTCTAGATGTTCTTGAAGAAATGCAAACTTCCCAAGTAACAATGGCAGAATATGTTATTAATTCCCTCAAAAAGGATGAAACAAATAACAATAAACTAGAGGATTTAATTATAAATCTTAATAACAATTTCAATACAAAATTTGAGAAACTAGAGGAACAAGTTAACAACAAATTATCAGTCCTTACCTCTGAAATTGAATCATTGAAATTGAAAGACAATGTAATTTCTAAATTAACAACTATCATCTCAGGTATAGAATCCTTGAAAGAGGAGAAAATGAATCCACAATACCATGAGCCTCAAGGACCCAGCAGCTCATACAGTGAAGAAGAGATGGTTAACCAAGCAACAAACAATTGGAATAAGTATGGTGACAAGGTACCTGACATTAAACCCACCACGTATCTTGACAGAGATGAAGCTCCTCACATTAATATTAATTCTAATTATTATAACAAAAGAGAGGAGAAACAAAATAATCCTTATAAGAATCTCCAATACTTGAGTCCCAACATTGTCCCTCAAGAAAAACATAACACCCTCAATACCAATAGTGCCCAACCTAGGTATAACAATCCTTTTATGCAGAATAGACCTATGACCAAAGATACCAGAATGTCCACACCTTACAGAAACTCTGATATGACTGCTATACACAAACTTATGCCCCCCTTAAAAGATTGGCCCAAGTTTGATGGTAAGGGAGAATATGACCACATGAGTTTCATAGAATACATTGATCACATAGTAAGGACTTACCAAGCTGATGATGAAGTCATCACTTCAAGACTTACTGTACTCTTTGAAGGAATGGCTTCTACTTGGTTTATTACCAAAAGTAAAGCTGTAGGACACCAATCTTGGTCAGTGTGGAAAGAATTAATCAAAGCCCAGTTTGGCACCAGAATTTGGAAAAATGAAAAGCGCCAAGCCTTTGAAAAAGATTACTTTGATCCAACCACAGAAACAGCTTCTGAATGGTGTTTGAAACAAAGAAGAAGGATTGAATGTGTGTATGACAAAGTCTCAGATGAAGAAGCCAACAACAGATTACTGAGTCAATGTAAAGGAAATCTTGAGAGTATAATGAGATGTAGATTCCCCTCACTAGATGTAGACCTGACAGAATTCAGCAGTGTATTAAATGAAATGGTAGTCCTTAATGGATGGAACAAGAAGTACACCAGGAATAACATCCCTGAGAGAAAAGAGTTCCAAAAAGAATCCACAAAGGTTAACCCCACAACTGAAATACCCAAGAAAACTGCTACTCCTGAATGTTTCAAGTGTGGAGAAAAGGGTCATTGGAAAAATGAATGTACCAATATACGTAAAAGAGTAAATATGGTAGTAATGAACACCCCATCAGAAACTGAAGAAGATACCCAGTCCCAGTTTGAAATAGTCATGAATGAACCAGCTGAAGAAGACTTGATGAGAATCTCAGTTATCCAAGCTGACATTGGGGATGAATTATCCATTAATGCTATACATGGTGACTCTAATTTACCACAGAGATGGGATCCCTCCATGAAGGTTGGCCATATATCTGACGCAAAGTTACTCACCAATAAACCTGAAGCTGGTATGAGTTACACCATGGGGAAAACTAGTTATACTACTGTCTTGTTTGACAACAAAGAAATAAGAGTCCTCCTTGACGTAGGAGCCTTCTGTTCTTGTGCCAGTAGTACCTTTCTAGATGAATGTCACCCCAGATGGAGAGATAACTTAATGCCCATGCCAAAAGCCAAGTTCAGTAGCTTGCAACTCAGCCATGAAACCTATTGGAGTAGTATCCATACCTCTAATATTTCCTCACTCTAAAGGATCTCTTAGGTTATCTGTTGAATTTGTAGTGTTACAAGATGCCGTCTGTGATTACCTGATCCTAGGTAATGATGCTTTCTGTATGTATGGTATAGATATTTTCCAGAGTAAAGATAGATTCTACACTATTGGTGGTGATTGGAAAAGAAAATTCCAAATCTGCAACATTAACATCAAGATACCAGATACCATTAACAATGTTGAAATCCAAGAAGATCTACTATCTTTCCAGAAAGAATACTTATCACAAGCTGCTGTCAGTGACATATTAAATGAGGAACAGAAGATGGATGTATTGAAAACTTGTTTTGAACATAAGGAAGCTTTCTGCACTACAGAAGAACCAATTGGTAACATCAAGGGCCATGACATGAAATTGGAACTTAATATTGACAAACCTTATCCCCCACAGTTAAGGAGACCACCCTACCCCTCCAGCCCCAAATCAAGAGAAGCTCTGGAAACACACATCAAAGAGCTACAAGAACTCAAAGTCCTGAGAAAAGTTGGACATAATGAACAGGTAGAAGTCACTACACCTGTAATAATTGCCTGGCATAATGAAAAGTCAAGAATGGTGGGAGATTTCCGTGCTCTGAATAACTACACCAGACCTGACTACTATCCTATTCCCAGGATAGACCATTCATTACACAACTTATCTAAGGCCAAGTATATCACCACTATGGATGTACTGAAAGGGTTCCATCAGATCCCCATAGCTCCTGAGAGTAGGAAATTCCTGAGGATTATATGTCACCTAGGGATTTTTGAATACCTCAGAATGCCTTTTGGCATAAAGAATGCGCCATCACACTTCCAAAGAATGATGGACTCCATTTTTGGCTCATTCATTAGACAAAACTGGATGATGGTATACATAGATGACATTATCATTTACTCTGATGACTGGGAAACTCACCTAGAAAAAATCAATATAGTACTCCAAACTGCCACACAAGCAGGGTTAAAAATGTCCATCAAAAAGTGTAACTTTGGATATGGAGAGCTTAAAGCACTAGGAAGAGTAGTCTCAGGTCTTTCCCTGGCTATAGACCAGAATAAAGTGGCAGCAGTCTTAATGAAATCCATGCCTCAGAACAGAACAGAAATTATGTCCTTTCTAGGTTTCTGTAGTTATTACCGCCAACATGTCCCCAATTTTGCAAATGTAAGTAAAAGCCTCTACGCACTCTGTAATCATGATACAATATTTGAAATGACCTATGATAGAGTACAAAACTATGAAGAGTTAAAGAGACTCCTTACCACTGCACCAGTTTTAGCACAACCTGACTATACTAAACCATTTATACTGTATATTGATGCTTGTTTAGATGGTCTAGGAGCAGCCCTTCATCAGGAGTTCATAATAGAGGATAAACCTGCAGAGAAACCCATTCTATTCATCTCAAGACAAATCAAAAGTACTGAGAAGAAATATGGAGCAAGCCAAATGGAATGTTTAGCACTTGTTTGGGCTCTGGAAAAGTTACATTACTATCTTGAAGGATCTAACTTCCTAGTGGTAACTGACTGCACAGCTGTAAGAACCTTGATGAATATGAAGACCCCTAATAGACATATGCTTAGATGGCAAATTGCAATTCAGCAGTATAGAGGACATATGACTATTATTCATAAATCAGGAGCCAAGCACAAAAATGCAGATGGACTAAGTAGATGGGCCTTGCCTAATAACCCAGATAATCCTGCTTATGACCCAGAAGATGAAGACATATTTCCCATCCTAGGAATTCATGTGTGTGACTTAGATAATGCATTTTATGAATTAGTCCAGAATAGCTATGACAAGAACCCTGAGTTGTTAAAACTAGTAGACATACTTAGAAATGAAAACAGCTCAACAGAAATAATAGCCAGTCTACCAGAAGAATTAGCCAAACATTATAAACTTGGAAAGTTCAGTCTCCTAGATGGCCTTATATATTTCAGGAATAGGCATTCAAGTGTACTAGTGCTAAGTGACCCTTCCCAAATTGATAACATTCTGAAAGAATGCCATGATAATGTTAATTCTGGACACTTTTCTGAAGAAAGAACAGTGGAGAGAATTAAATATACAGCATGGTGGATCAATTGGAAAGAACAAGTACACAACTATATCAAATCTTGTGATGCGTGTCAGAAAGGCAATAAGCAAACTGGAAAAAGATTTGGCTTACTGCAGAAAATATCTGAACCAACTGACAAGTGGGAAATCATAAACATGGACTTTGTGACAGGCCTACCCCCAGGAGGATCCTTCTCATATAACTCAGTACTAGTAGTTGTAGACAGATTCTCCAAGAGAGCCAGGTTCATACCTAACCATAAAGATGATACTGCCATGGAGGTTGCCCTGTTGTTTTGGAATAGGATCATGGCTGATGTAGGTATACCCAAAATTATAATTAGTGATAGAGACCCCAAATTTACATCAGAATTTTGGAGGAACCTACATGACATGCTTGGTACTAAACTAGCTTTCTCCACAGCTTATCACCCTCAGACTGATGGGTTAGCAGAAAGAATGATACAAACTCTAGAAGATATGTTACGTAGATTCTGCTCCTTTGGATTTGAATTTAAGAATCATGATGGATACACTCATGATTGGGTTAGTCTACTACCAGCATTGGAAATTGCCTATAATAGTAGTAAACATTCCTCCACCAAAGAAGCTCCATATGTCTTGGAAAGAGGATGGATACCACGCATGCCCAAAGATACTTTGAATGATAAATTACCCCACCTGCATCCAACAGCACTAGATTTCAAGAAAATGTTAGATCTGACCCAACAACATGCCAAGAAATGCGTGGAAGAAGCAGTAGAATACAACAAAGGGAGATGGGATAAAAGCCACAAAGAACCTGAGTTTAAAATAGGAGATAAGGTCCTTTTATCCACTATTAACTTCAATAACTTGGGAGGTAGCAGGAAGCTAAAGCCCCCTTTTATAGGTCCCTTTACCATTAAACAACTTCATGGAAAAAATGCTGTGGAAGTCATACTGACAGAGGAACTATCAAGAAAACACCCAGTATTCCCAGTCAGTCTAGTAAAACAGTACCAATCTAGAACTGAAGAGGAACCAGCTACTCAACAACCAGTTCCCCTGATTGAGGTCCCACCCTCTGGACAATTGAAAGTACATAAAATCCTGAAAGATAAAAAAGAGAGGATACAGGGAAAAGACACAAGACTTTATCTTGTCAGATATAAGAACCAATCAGCAGACAAAGATGAGTGGTTACCTGAAAATAATATCCCAGATGGAGCAATTCATCTGAGAAATTACAGGGCATCCAAGAGGTCCTCTTGAAATTTTTTTCCTTAAATAACCTTGTCTTTAGTTAGAAACTTACCTTTTTCCGGGAGACTTATCTTGGTGGTAGGGAATGTCAGCTTGCTACTATGACAGAGCAACCTGTCACAAGTTTACCACAAAATTATTATAAAAAATATAGAATATCAAATAATATTTAGAATATTATTTGATATTCTGAATCTACACTAAATTTAACCTAGGGTACCTCACTCACAGGTACCCCTAATTCTCACTCCTTCACTATGTAAATTAGCAAAGAATAATTAGCAAGTACCTTTAATAAAAAGGAACTTGCATCAATCTATGCTTATATACATATACACATATGCTTAAACCCCATTTCCAGTCACGGAAATGAGGTGTTGTGTAAATTAGGGGAGATACTGTAAATACACCGTGTTTTACTCAAACCCCGCGTACCGCAGTCCGCAGAACCTCAAGTTCAACCCGCGTGACTGAGAGCCCGCGTCAAAGTTGGGATATAAGCCCCCGCGCAAGCAACAAGCCCCTTACAGGCTCCCAGCTTGGCACGCGGACTCCACAGTCACTCAGGTACCCCCAAATCCATAAAAACACGCCCCAGTAACCTCATTACATATGTTACATATGTAATAAAGATTACTGGGGACTACATAATTAATTATATTGGATGATATTAATAATTAATACATTTAAATAAAACATATTGAATAAACAAACAAGTACAGACAATACTGTGGCTTATTACAAATACTCATAAGCCACTAGTATTAATAGTACTAATGTACTACAGACTGTACCTCAATATAAATGAATAAATAAATAATAAATATCATAATAAAATCAATTGGTGACGTGTATTCAAAGCAGGGGCTGCTGAAGCGTCACCAAGAAAGCAAAGATGGCCAAAATGTGGTCCAAAGATCCCACAAGTTGGCCAATAACACCTACAGGGTCCCCAGAGGGAACTCAAGACTATTTAAGGAGCTCTTCAACCGCCCAAAGAAGGCTCCTCATGCTTCCCAATACCCACTAACAACCTTACCCACTTCTTATTAGATATATACATCTTTATAACACAGTCTGGTAAGCTTCTTAGTAGTTATTCTTTAGCCCTGTCTTCCCCAACAACTTCACAGTGCCCATCAAGCTCAACCAACCATCCATCCAAGCGCTTCAAACTGTCCAGTTTCACCCAGAATATTCCCAAGATCCCTCAAGGTTTATTACTAGTAAGTAATAACCCTTTTCTTGAAGATATTCCCCCATTTCCATTCCTGGGATTAAACCACCCCTGTTCCAACAGGCCCCAGTGTTCCAGGTACCTAAATCCTCTGCATTTATTTTTAAGATACCTTAGAGGGATCTAAACCACCCCTGATTTATCAGGCCCCTCTGGTTTTTAATTATATTAAATTTATTTAATATAATTATTAATCTATTTTTCTCTCAATTTTTTCGTCACAATTCCCCCATATCTTTTGGGAATTGTAACTTGTACCTTACCCAGAGTTTATATAACTCTTTCCATCTATCCTTGCACCACCTGTAGCTAGAAGGACTTGTCCTTGGCATCAGGGAGGCTGACATAATTATTCTTTGCTAATTTACATAGTGAAGGAGTGAGAATTAGGGGTACTTGTGAGTGAGGTACCCTAGGTTATTTTTAGTGTAGATTTAGAATATCAAATGATATTCTAACTATTATTTGATATTCTATATTTTTTATAATAATTCTTGTAGGAAACTTGTGACAGGTTGCTCTGTCATAGTAGCAAGCTGACAAAATCTTTCCAAATATCAGCACTTCATTCTCCCATCCCAATTATTTTACATACCGGGCAATCCTCTGCTGCAAGAACAAATCTGTCAATCAAATCAATTCAAAGGTCTTGAGTTACATCCCATCTGAACTTATTTCTTACACCAGTCATGATTCAGTAGAGGACGATACTCAAGGTCTTTACTTGCCTGAGTATATTAATAGCATAAACCTATCTGGATTTCCCCCTCACCTCCTTCAAATAAAGCGGGGTGTGCCAATTATCATGCTAAGGAACCTGGATCAAACAATTGGTCTTTGCAATGGAACCAGATTGATTGTTGAAAACTTCAGTCCTTCAGTAATTTTTTGCAAAAGTGGTTTCAGGAAACAGAATTGGTGAATTGGTTGCCATACCTCGCATCACATTTATATCTGACCCTGAAGAGACTGGACTCCCCTTCAAGCTAATACGCCCCCAGTTTCCTGTTAATCTTGCTTTCTGTCTCACAATAAACAAGTCTCAGGGTCAGACCATTGGAAATGGGGCGTTGATAAACGCACGCCAAGCGCGCATGCCAACGCCAACCCGCACACCAACGCCAACCCGCACACCAATTTTTTTTGGCGTGCAGGGCCTACACGCCAAAAAAAAGTGGCGTGTAGGGTCTACACGCCAATTTTATTTGGCGTGTGAGACCCACACGCCAAAAATGGCGTGTGGTTCCCACACGCCAATTTTTTTTGGCGTGTGGGCCCCGCACGCCAAATAAAATTGGCGTGTGGGCCCCGCACACCAATTGTTTGGCGTGCGCTCCCACACGCCAAATAATTGGCGTGTGGGAGCGCACGCCAAACAATTGGCGTGCAGCTCCCACACGCCAATTGTTTGGCGTGTGTGGGGATCCCGCTCACGTAATCGAATGGGAGGTCCCATTCGATTACGTGAGCGGGCCGGCTGACGAGGTTATACAACCTCGTCGGCCAGGAGGAAGTCCTCCTGGCTGACAAGGTTGTACAACCTCGTCGGCCGGGAGGAAGTCCTCCCGGCCGACGAGGCTCCTCCCGGCCGACGAGGCTATACAACCTCGTCGGCCAGGAGGAAGTCCTCCCGGCCAACAAGGCTATACAACCTCGTCAGCCAGGAGGACTTCCTCCTGGCTGACAAGGTTGTATAACCTTGTCAGCCGGGAGGAAGTCCTCCCGGCTGACGAGGTTATACAACCTTGTCAGCCAGGAGGACTTCCTCCTGGCCGACGAGGTTGTATAACCTCGTCGGCCGGGAGGAAGTCCTCCCGGCCAACGAGGCTATACAGCCTCGTCAGCCAGGAGGACTTCCTCCTGGCCGACGAGGTTGTATAACCTCGTCAGCCGGGAGGAAGTCCTCCCGGCCAACAAGGTTATACAGCCTCGTGCCGGGAGGAAGTCCTCCCGGCTGACGAGGTTGTATAACCTCGTCAGCCGGCCCGCTCACGTAATTGAATGGGCCCTCCCATTCGATTACGTGAGCAAGGGGGGACCCGCACGCCAAAAAAATTGGCGTGCGGGGCCCACATGCCAAAAAAAATTGGCGTGTGGGAACCACACACCATTTTTGGCGTGTGGGTCTCACACACCAATTTATTTTGGCGTGTAGACCCTACACGCCAATTTGTTTTGGCGTGTAGGCCCCGCACGCCAAAAAAAAGTGGCGTGCGGGTTGGCGTTGGCGTGCGCCGTTGGCGTGCGTTTATCAACGCCCTTGGAAATGTTGGTATTGTGCTTCTTGAACCTGTTTTTAGTCATGGGCAACTGTATGTTGCTCTTTCTCGAAGTAAGTCCAGTCACACAACAAAGGTTGTAATCCCTCAGCCAGAATCTGGCCCTCCTTCATACCAAACTTCAAACATTGTTTACAAAGAGGTTCTCTCACGTGTTCATTCACAGTGATATATTTTTGTTTGTTTCTATTTGGCCTGTTTTTTTTTTTACTTTTTCATTTTTATTTCATTTTCATTTTCATCTTCATTTTCATTTTCATTTTCATTTTCATTTTCATCTGCTTTTTTCAATTGGAATTTATGCAATTACACCATAATTATTTTTGGTAATTTTCCCCCTCCAAAAAAAAAACCCCACTCTAAATAAAATTCACCTTGAATCCCCAAATTTGGGGGCTTTGCCCTTGTACCCCCAGGGGTACAATCAGGGATTTGACAGGGGGTATGCGCAGTGATGCAAAAATTTATGATGTACATCACAACTTTTTCAGAATACCAACATCCCAGGAAGGGATGACAATGAATTCATAACTACAGCAACCAATTATGGTAAAGAGCCCTTTATCTACTGATCATGGTAAAAGGAGAATAAACCCTGATGATAAGAGGCTAACTAACCCTTACCGTCACCACAGGCAACAAAGGAATGGATGACACATCTCAGCATACCACCCCTGATAACCAAGGAGCCTTGATGGCCGTGGTGTGAGTGATGATCAAAGAGAGTCAAACAACCATGTTGGTCAAACCATGTGTTTGTAGAATCTAAAGCTCTACCCTTTAGGCCCGCTGACTATTTCCAATCCGCCCCAGTCAGTGGCTTCTGAAAATAGTTGTCCCCCACCAAACAACATCTCATCAGGAATTGATCGCAAGACTTGTCTACCAAGGAACATTGGTCAGAAAATGGAGCAAGGTATTGTAATTTCTCTTGAATAATAATCTCTGAAAGCTTTTAATTAATGTTGAAATTTTTCTAGACCAGTTTTACAAACCTGGCTACAGTGTGGAATGGATTGAGGCGGCATTCCTCAAAAGACACAGCACGCAAAATCCCATGGAATCCTTTGAATGCAAGGACACAGTTCAACCTCTCTTGTCGGCCAATTGTGTAACACCTGCTGCCACCCCAGCTCCCTCACGCGACAATAGGTTTCCTTCTCTCCCCAAAAGCCTGTGAGATCTTGATTTGAATAGATCACCACTCCTGTTGGCAACCCCTGCTTCAGTTAATCCCAAACCAAAGCATTCAACCAAAAAAAACAGAAAATCCAATCAGTGGATCCTCAATATTGATGGCAAAACCCAAATCTCACTCAACTATTCCTTATATATAGCTGCCAAAGAAGAGATAACCTTGACTTGTGGGTCTCACAAACAAAAGGTCCCCCCCAGTGATTGAAAGGTCAAGTATACCCAGATAAAGTCTCAAGGTGGTGAGATATATTTCTTCTGGGATCTTTGCTACAATAACCTCACCGCTTTCAAGCAAGACGCTTTAGCCGCCATTGGCAAGCACAATACTGGTGTAGTTTTCAACCATGCTGAACTGAAAGATTCTGCATGGAAAGTTGTATGGAATGCCACTGTTCTGCATGGAGGTGCATTCCAGAGCAACAACCGGGCAAATATCAACACCATCCAACGATTCACCCAGTTTCTTGACAAATCGGCCAATCCTTTGGCCTACAAATTCAGCATATTGATCAATGAGATCAACCCCAAATTGGTTGCTGAGGTGGGTCACTTCACATCAGACTTAAAAAGAGGGCTAATGTGCTGATGATATGATGACTCATCAGAGGGAGGCGGCTAAAGAGAAGTTAGAAGCTTCTCAGACCAAGAAGACAAGAAATGGCAACAATTGGGAGCCCTCGGCAGGTGCAACTCATTCATCCAACATATTTGACCTGATTGCTCTCATCAAAGCAACTCACCCCCCCAAGGAAAACTCACCGGCTTCCATGTGGTGAATGTTTATATCAACCCAAAAGATCCCAAACAGTATATGATACTCAATGTTGATTGAATAACTGTCTGGGCTAAAGCAATAGTTAGTAGTTTCTTATTCATTTGATTCCAAGCCATACAATAATTGAGTTTGCTGATGATTTTGGCCGGTTCCAGATGAAAAGTGATTCAATTGATGTGTACAATCCGCCAAACGTCCCAGGATTTGATTGGGAAAAAAGCCAACCGGCTCCACCACTTCCATCTTTGCCCCCCATCCCCTCTCCTGTTCAATCAGACCCGATTCCTGTACAAAACACACCAGTTCAACCCGCGGCCTCACCGGCAACCTTTCCAATTGGTAATGGGCCACAGGTCTATGTACCCTGGAACCCTGTAGTTGGTCAGATGATGGCCTATACTGTGCAGCCAAACATCCCAGATCAGTTCCAACCAACACAGCTTCCTCAGCCGGCTCAACTCCTATCAAATCATATGTCTCAGCCACCTCAGCTCCTAATGACTCAGGTCCCTCAGCCCCCTTCGTCCCCAGCACCAGTAGATGAAAATCTGATTCTAGATGATTATCTGAGATTTGCCCATGTTAATCTGAGCTGTGCAAAACTAAAAGAAGATTTAGATTCTCTTGGAATCAATCACTACTCCAAACTGTCCAATTACATGCCAGTGTGAGACTCCAAAAGTGGTTTTCACCTCTTTTGGCTGAATGTAGAGAAGTATTGATGGGTGAAAACCCTGCCTCTCTGAAAGCAAAAGACTAACAACACCCCCAGCTAGGCTGGAAGAAGAAGACAGTGGTCTAGTGTAGTTGAATAATTATAGCACAAGTTCCTAGAGTGGATTGGTTGTGAATGTAATATGTATATTGCAAAGTTTCAGTATTCAATAAGTGGCGGAGAGTTAAATTATAGTAATTAATTTTAATCAGATGGGGGGGAACTGGTCTGATGATCTGGTGTGATGAGATGGGGAAAGAGGAAGGGAGAGCCCCTCCTTATATAGTAAAATGTGAGGGATTTATGCTGGTGTTCTAGTTACATGAGGGGTTTTAGCTGGTTTGCTTTTACAAATGAGGTTTTTTGGCTGGAATGCTGTGCAAAATACAGCTGCATACAGGGTGGCAGTGTAGTAATGAGCAAATTTAGCTGGTGATCTAGTTACAAGTGTGGCTTGCACAGCCTTCTGGTTGCTATGTATTTATATCAAGTGACCTGCACAGCTTTCTGTATTGCTGTGCAGTCTGCTTGAGTGGCTTGCACTGCCCCAATGGTTACTATGCAGCAGGCTGTATGTGGCTTGTGGTTGCTACACAGCCTCATTTATACAGAAATACAGATGTAATTTAGATATATACCCTTTATACAGTACACATAGTGTAACTGTGTATGTAAACTAAAATGACTGGGGTGAAAAAGATAGTGGGGTGTTGTGAAATATAGATGTAAACAAAAAAACTTTAAATTTTTCCCTCCAGAACAGAAATGTCTACCACACCGGACAAGCTTGTAACTGAAGGCTTCAAGAAGGGAGATGCCGGCGCACTCATTTCTAATCTTAAGAAGTACGAGCGCTGTCAGCCACCAAGATATTACATATAACATGTAACACTTGAAAATGCAAGCTGAAATTATTAATAATATTTAATTGTATTATTATTTATTTTATTTTATTTTATTTATTTTTACTAGATTTTCTGATTATAACAGGAATTATACTTAACTGTTTCAACAATTGGTCTAATAGTCTCACAGTTAAGAAGAAGCTTATGAATATCAGACTGATACATAAGGCTCTGTGTTCAAGCTACACACTCATGACCACATGAAGAAAATACTAATAAAAATTATTTAAATTATATGTAATTTTTTATCAAAAATAAAAGGAAATTTAATTCAAGAAAATCCTTGGCAAATCAATTTTCAAACCTGCAATAAATGGATAAAGAACCATTTATTGGTATAGCTGTTTCCATGAAAATCCTGGAAAATCCCAGCATAACCCATAGTAATATATACTATAAGATTACATATGTATTTAATTACATAACTTATGCAGTATGTATTATATACATAAGTACATGTGATTGTAAATCAATGATCACTCAGGGCAAGCGCTTTTTCAAGCTCTGGTCCCTAGATAACTTATTAACAAGCATTCCTTTGTGAAATAATTATTTATTGCTGAAATAATTATTTCCCACTAAGTATATTTATTGTGAAATAATTATGGGGTCATTCCAAATAGAAATGACACCATCTTTCACATCTGACCACGAACAGGGTGATCACTTCCCCCTGGTGATCTTACTCTGATCACTGCTTACAATAAACATGTGAAAAGAATAAATATTTATTATTTAAGAGGAGGTTTTTCTTCACTAAATTGAAGACAACCTCCCCATCAATTTTAAACCATACTTAGATAACTTATTATAAGCTACCAAGGCGCTCACCTTCTCCTGTAAGTAAGGAGGACTGGCCTTTTATCCCTTATATACTATCTTTAGTTAAAATTCCTCAAGAAATCCCCCCAATAAATTAATACTCCTTAATTTCATTGGTAGAACCGTGTTACATTTTGGTTTACCCTTCTGTGGAACATTTATTCCACTAGAAGTTTTGGTAGCAGGCTTAGAACCTGTTTTTTTATTGTTACTTAAGTGTTATTACACTATAGTAAATCTCTGATAAAGCTTATAATGTTTAATTACACCTTTTAAAGTGTAATATTCTCTTATATTCCTTTCTTTACACGCCACAATCTGTGGAGTAGATTCCAGGAAGTTGACAAGGTCCATATGAAGAAACAGCAGGTAAATGTTGGGTAAAATTTTATTCAATTCCTTTGTTCTTATCACCTAGTCATCTCATCTCATCGCCTAGTCATCTCATCACCTAGTCATCTCATCACCTAGTCATCTCATCACCTAGTCTAGTCATCTTGTCACCCAGTCATCTCTTTAGTTGTCTCAAGAACTACTCATTGTGTCACCTAGTTGGTTGTTATACCTGTTCATCTCTCTATTCCCATGTGCTCTTGAAATATGCACACACAAAATCTTACTTCAAAATGTTCCCAGACGTGCCAACTGGGCAGTGTCAAGATTTCACCTTCAGAAAGTATGGCTTGAGAAAGGGGGCAATCTTTGTGGAAGGTCTGATTGGACAAAGGAGCTGGGAGCAGGATGAAAAAGAATTTTATGCTCAAACTTGATGCTGTATTTCTTCTGGCACACAAGCCAGATTAAGTATCTAGTACAAGAGTGATCAACAAGTGGTTGAGGAAACAACTGAGTATAGTAATATGCTAATATCTAACATATTGAAGTGAAGAAAAAGAAAGCATTGTAACTGAACAATGGAAACAAGAAACATTGTTATTTAACAATGGAATTCAATGAACATTACAACATAGTAATGGAAAGGCATCAACTATTTATTGATGGACTACTAATTATAAGCATCACACTATGTGATGGAAAAACTTAAGAGAGAAATGTGAGCGGAGATGAGTCCAGAATTCTGACAGGCAGTGCACTCAATTAAGTCCCCCTTTAGTAAGCCAAGAGTCTGAGCCTCTGGGAATAATAGAAACCCATCAATTGGCCATCTTGAGGACCCTCAAGGTCTTTGGGCAAGTATGGAAAGAGGAAATATGATTGATATTGTATTGGGAGGAACGGGGTGCTAGCATGTTAACCTAGTGTAACAGTGTATCATACAATTGATATTTTAATGGGAGGAAAGGGGTGCTAGCATGTTAATCTAGTGTAAAAGTGTATCCAGATGCACAAAACAATTTGTGAATAAGCTCAGAAGTGAAAACTAGAGGGATGAATCCATCAATAACATCAAAGTCCCCGGAGCCACCGGTTAGTAGATATTTGTGTTGCTTCAAAGTTTATTTGAAGAAGACGCTGAACGCCTTGTCAATGGGGTTCAGGTCAGGCGAGTATGCTAGTAAGTACAGCAAAAGACAGCCACTCAATTCAATAATGTCAGCCACTGTACCGTTGTGATGGATCTGTGCGTTGTCCATCACAAGGACGCTATTGTGCTGGGGGAATAGGTTCATAGAAGGGATCTGTTAATGGATGAACTTATCAGTGTGATGCTTTGCATTAACTGAACAAGATGTAATTTAAAGTTACAAGCATATTCTCCAGGAAGTACTGGAATGACTCTCGGTCAATTGATTCCTGTTGGACCATGTGAGCAACTAAACCTGACATTGAAATTGCCGGCACAATGTTGTATTGATGGGTGCTTCTCTCGCGGGAGACTCTTGGGGTTTTTTTGCCAACTGGGAGGCACACACCTGACTTGTCTGAAAATAAAGAGATTAAATTAAGCTACAAATCATACTAATAAGCAACTTGAGACTTACCAGTAAACACAAGACAGTTTGTTGTTACTGCTCCAAACTGATAGATGTAATGTTCCTGTTCACTTTTGTCTTGGTTAGGATGGACAGTCCGCATGGTCTTCTTTGACAAGTTTAAGCAATCATGTAAGGTGTTTAAGATAGTTGATACGGATACTATGATACTGTGCTCTTTGGCCAAGCTGCGCTGGATTTTGTCGGCGTAAACTGATGGTTTGTCAGTAACAAGGTTTTTGATGAAGTTCAAGTCTTCATTGCCCAGATCAAATGGACTTCCCCTCTGAAGATAGGTTGTAAGGTTGCAAACCATGGCACGGGTCCTCTTGTACAAGCTGGTCCATTGATAAAAGGAATCACGGCTGATAGAAGCCCCCAGTGATTCATTGATACTGGCCAGATTTGTCCCCTCACTTGCTTGACTTACAGCCTTGTATTTGAGATTGGGTGAGTATTTCTGGAAGACCATCATTCATGTGCGCGGTTTCTATCAGATATTTTAAGAGAAGGTTAAGTCAGTTTTGGTTCAAAATGGATTGATTTGCAAGGGAAAAAGCAGTGATTCTACCTAAATTGGATCCTGATTGAGCTCGAAAGGTTGTTTGACAATGTCTTGCGATGAATTCCTGACAAGATGTTGTTTGGTGGGTGACGACTATTTTCAGAAGCCACTGACTGGGGCCAATCGGAAATAGTCAGCGGCCGGTTTTTGGTGGGTGAAAAAAAACTTCGGGGAGGGGGGGAGAGGGAAAAAAAAAAAATGGGGGAAGCGGCAAGCTTTTCTGTGGTAGCTGTAACATATGTGTATAGATACACGAGTCTGATAAAAGAAATAAAACTTTTAGTTCTTGCTATTCTCACAAACTTTTGAAAACTGCTAAACGCGCGTGCAGTGATCCAATATGGGCCTCTGTGAGGCCCGGTTATACAAAAGGGGTGGTTATCACATCACATCACGGGCGCCAAACGGGAATCTAATGGTGTGTGGCCGGCACATGGAAACTTCTATTGGTGTGTGCATTGGTGTTGGTGTTGGTGTGTACTGCACTTATCAACCATGGAGAAGACTCAGCTAATGAGGTGATGTTTCAAAGTAGCAGTTGCAGTTATCTTTCAGGCAGTTTTGGATCTCACCCAAGGTCAATGACTTGCCCCGGGGCACCTGGGTGATGGCTCAAGAGACCCCAGCTTGCCGTAGACAGACACTTTACATGCTACTCGATTGATTTTTGACAACTACTTGCCATCTTCCTCTGGCCCTGCATCATTCCTGTACAGGGGGAGTCTCATGGTCGGTAACCTTCTAGACCGACGTTTCAGCTTACGAGGATAGATTACGGTGTAGGTTGTATTCAGGGGAGGAAGCCACGCGATGTTTTACTCTGGAGAGGGTATTCTTATCAACTTTTATCTCGATCGAGCTCGTTGGCTAAAACTGTCATGGACGTTTTAATAAAAATAAATTGTATTTAAATAAAAAAAATAAAATAAAAAAAAATAGAGTTGGATTTATAATACATAGTTGGATTTGTGATTGTCTCGGTACTTGATTATGATAAGATGCTCAACCAAATCAAGCGGAACTCTTTGTTTAGCCAAATCATCTTCACTCGACTTCTTTTCACTCTTGCCACCGCCGACCTGCAACCAACACGCGCTGTGCTTGCCCTCGATAGAGCTAGATCAGGGCACTGTCAACAACTTAATGATGATCTGATTATCACAAGACGCCCAGGGCCTGACTATCTACGTATCCCGAACGACATCATCGGCCATACAACCCCATCGCCATCGCTCGTACCTCAATCCGGACAAAGTTCCTTATCCGAGGCCCAGTTTGCTCCACTAGATGATGATCGGTGGTTTTATCTCTCTTCAGTTCACAACCCAGACAGTCAGCTTGTGGATACCCCGGTATCGCAATCAAATCAGCTGGCCTATCACCAACAATCCTCTTCACACGGTTCTGAGTTTACAGACTCCTCAAACGAGCTTCGAATTGAAGATTATCTCCAATCTGGTTTGGTCGAGCTTTCCACCCCAGATAACGAACAGTCCTGGTTGAAAAATCACCCCTACCTGCCCCCAGGGCTGCAACACCTACCGACGGTTACCACGGCCTCAGGCTTACAGACATCCCATCCCCATGATTGGCCATTTCATCCTTCTCCCGGCGATAGCCCAAGAAGACCGCTTGCGGATATTCCAGTATCACAATCCAATGGATTGCCCCAATCATTTGGTGGTCCTACAGTTACATCCCCCTCCAATGAGCTTTGGGTTGAAAATGATCGTCAATCTGATTTGGTCCAGTTTGCTGGCGTAGATAACGAACAGTCCCGCTTCAAAGATCTCCCAGCTCGTCCCCCAACCCTGGAAAACCTGGCAACGGCGACCACAGTCTCAAAGGTAAAGAATCCGGCTGGTTTATACCCTATTCCAGTCAGCGTCACCAAAGGTAATCCTTTTTTACACCATTTTGACCTATTTTTTCACCTTGGAAGAAACTGAAGTATCTATCTTGTGCGAGGGCAGAGCATGTCTCAGTTTTTGGCCGGATGGGAACTCGTGTCGAAGAGTCCGCTAGTGATCTTTTATCCCATAAAAGGGAACTCCTTGCTAGACCGAATTCCTCAAATTCAAGAACACTCGAGCAGCCATCAAAAAAACTTAAACCGTCATCAAACGCCAATCAGGAGGACTCTGATGTGCTCAATCAAACGCCGGAAATAATACAAACGTCAACAGAAGATCATCTTCCTGGCCTAATAAACCGGTTTGATATGTTTCCCGTGGAATTAAAATCATACGGAATGATCCATTCTTTAACCTGGCCGGGGTTACCCAAGTGGAGAAGTGGAAAATTATTTCAGAGAAATGTGCTTCACTGCAGTGAGTTTTGGAAAAATCTCAACGCTAACAGTCAAAGCTCCAAGTTACCGCTCATTCAACATGCGATCGCTGTTGGCAACACTAGTCAAGATGCAGTTCTCCAGCGGTTTAGACTTTTGCTAGAGGGGATCTTCTTCCATGACGGTCAATTTCTTTTGGCTTTCTCACATCAAAGAGAAGATTGGCCTTCAAAATCTGGCATACTAGAAATGAGATCGATCGAGCAAGAGAAGCTGCTTCGTTGGTTGGTAAACATATTTCACACTGACATGGGAACGAGACCAGGAGATCCAGTTCAGTCCGAACTGTCACCAGCGGAATATGAACACTCACTAAAATCACTCCGTCAACTGTTTTTGGACTATTTGACGTGTCAACATCTCGAATCTGAACTGATGATGTGGAGAGCAGAAAAATCGAGAACGGCCGAAGCGACGATAAGAAGCTTAAGCCTCGGTGATGCGATGCAAACGCAAGTTGGGATCAACACCTTAGGAGTTTACTACAAATACAAGAATATAACTAAATGGAAGATGATTTTCCCATCGGATCATTACTTTTCTGCATTATTTGCTTGGCTCAGTCACGCTGAGCATTGTCATGCACCGGTACGTTTTGTGCTACCGCGCTTGGTTCAATGGGAAAAAATAGGGATATTGCCATGGGGAAACACGGGAGAATTTGTAGACAATATACGGAAAGGAATGCGCCAAAAAGAATACAAATGCTGGATATTGCGAAGGGGTACGTGGGACTTTCATTGGGAAAGATTGTTGAATTTTGCTGTACGCAATGAAATTCCGAAAACATCTATCCGAAAACCAATGTTTACCTTCCCAGGTGTGTTTTCAAATGATCGCATGCCCCACGTACAAGCACCTCATTAAAGTATAAGGATCGGAGATACGTACCGAAAGAGAGGATTGAGGTTGCACTGACCTTCTTAGGGTTTACCAAGATTCTCGATGAGAACGCCCTCTAAATACACCCGGCACATGTTGTATCCAAATTATTGTAAATACTCGATGTTGAAGCAGGCAATCTTTTTTCTGCTTCTTCATCACAATGTATTGTTTCCTTTCTTTTCCATCATTCACAATATCATACCAATCCGAAAAACATCTTTACAAAAATCCCAATATATCATTGTGAGAGTCTGCTTTTAGTTGTTATTAGCGTTTTTTTTTTTTTTGAGTGTAATTTCACCGCTGGCATTGCACACTATGAATATTCAAAATCAGACTACATACAAGCAGTAGTTAACAAGGAGTTCAATTCTAACCGGTTATTTAGTTAGGTCGCACAATACGCGGTAGTCTGATACAGAAAAAAAAAGAAAGAGAAAAGGAGAATAAGAAAAGAGGAAGAAAGAAGGTAGAAACTAAAGGTGAGGTTTTCCAGGGTTGTCTTGAGGGTGTTGAACCAATCTTGGCCTCACAATCTTGCTCTAGGAAATATGATCAAATTGCCCGGACGATTTGATAAAGGCATAAATTGCTGGGTGTGCCTTGGGTTGATGTAAGAGGAGGTGTGGTCTATTGGAATTCACCACAGCTTTACTTTTTTGAGCCTGCTTGAGAAGAATCCTGCATTGATGTTTGTACTTTGGGCATAGATCAAAGAAATGAGCCGGTGTTTCCTTTCCCGCACAGTGTGGGCAGGATGGGTCAAGGTTTTGTTTAACCTTGGAAAGGTAGTTGTTGAGGGGCGCGTGTCCAGAACAAAGTTGATTAATAATCGACAACTGCGCAATAGGTAGGGGAGAAATGCGTTTTCTGAGGTCCTTGAGGAGGGGATATTGAAATTGAGATTTTAAAAGCAGGGTAACCTTTGCCGCACTAGCTGGCAAAAATCGGTCTGGTTCCAAATTACGTTCCGTCGCTTCTTTGGCCAAGAGATCTGCCACCTCATTTCCATGTATTCCTCCATGACCTGGGCACCAAACCAGATGTATTTAAATGTCAGCTGGGAGTTGTAACCAAGTATCTAATATTTCGTCAAAGAGATACTGTCCTGGTTTGGCGGTGTTAAAGTATGCCATGCATTGTAAAACTCCTTTGTTTTCCGTGAGGATGAAGGCATCGGAGACAGCCCTCTCCCGCAAGATTATAAGCAACAGTTTGAGCGCCAGGAGAACTCCCACTGCTTTGCATTCATGATTTGAGAATAGATAATTTACCCCTAGCGCTGCTGAGAGGGCCAAGTCCTGTTTGGGGAAAACCGCCACTCCCGCACCCCCTTTTATCTTATCATAAGAGCCGTCAGTATATATAACCATATGTTTGTCAGAGTTTACGAGTGAGAGTACTAAGCTGTTTGTTACAGAGATAGCTTTCTCCTTCTTGATTTCCATGTTTAGGAACACAGGGTTGCATTGAAACTTGGTTTTGTTAAGACTGTATTCAATTCAAATTCTTTCTGGGTTCAGTCCCGCAAGTAGATCTAACTGAGACGCGACCATTGGGATATGCCTACCCATCCAGGCTGGTCTGACCATGCCTCTCTGAGCCAGCATATCCTGGATCTTGTTGTCAAGACGGTGTGGAACTACTCAAGGGACAGAATAGAGCTTGGAAGGGAAATGGATGACTACACTAGTATTAATGTAAGTTATACCAAAGGTGCTGATATAAGAGCTGCCTTCCTGACTAATGCTATGGGGAATGAGGGTAACACTAAGAATGAAATAAAGGTGTGGCTAATTTCTGTCTATTCTTAGATGACTAGTACTAATGAGCTTTGCTACTACACCTATAAGGTGGGAGGAATGGAAGAGGGGTGTGAGTGGTAGAAAGTATATATATAAGGTATAATGTGGGGCAGGGTTGGTAGCTATGGAGTCAAAGTGGGTCAAGCAAGAGAGGGGCAGTCTTCTTATATTGAGGTTAAGCTGGTATGTATATTTATATATTTCTAAGGGTGATGGTAACTCTAATAAGTATGTATACTAATTTTATGGGATCTGTAATGCTGGTATATGTAGGGTAATTTAGTAAGTCAAGGGGTCCATAAGGGAACAAGAGGGAGGAACAGCTGTCCTTATATATCTAAGAAAGAGGAGGAGCCATCAGGCTGGAGGGAGGAACAACAAGGCTATGACATGTAGCTGGTGGGAAAAGGAAGAACATGACAGATGAGTAGTGGGAAAGTGAATTATATGAAATAGTCATGATAGTGACAGATGAGTAGTGGGAAGGTAGAATTTATGTACAGTAGATATGATGTAAGATGTTACTGAATAAAGCCTAGTCATGTGCAGTGTATGTTATGTAGTGTCTATGTATGTTTATAATATGTATTTTGTCTCTTGGTTGTGTAATATATCTACTTATAATATGTATATATTATATTCTATAACTTGCTTTACACTGTAACTTGCTGGATTATTCTTGGTTTGCCTGTAACTCTTGAACCATGAGGAATTTGAGGGTGGTTGGAGTGAGTGACTACGGTTAAAATGGGGTGTAGAATCTGATTATGCAATAATAATGGTGAATATGTGCAAAGTTTGGGATTTATATGTGTATATGTGTAAGTATTTGGGGTTTATGAATGATAAGTAATCTTTAAAATATAGTAATGAAGTGGAATGGATCACCACAACAGCGTTGAACAAATTTTTGGGCATAGAAACCAAATGAATCAGCCTTGCAAAAGGCCTCCGTGTCTGGGACTGCTGATCGCCCAACGTGCCACTTTTTTGGTGTCGATCTAAAGGTGCCTAAGGTGTATAAAGCTGCCAAGTTGGTAGTTTTATTGGAAAGCCTACTTAGTTTAGATGCATTCACAGTGGTTCCCCAGACTGGGGCGCCGTATGATACCCTGGGCAGTAGAACCAATGTCATCAAGCAGACACAATCATTTTCCCTAAGTCCCCATCTTGAATTTCCCAGAATCTGCAGTTGTGTGATTGTTGAAGCCGCTCACCGTTCTAAGAGATTGAACATGGCAGAGTATGTCAGTTTTTTATCAAGTAAGATACCGAGCCATTTCACTTCCTTGAACGGGTCTAGCAACTGATTGCCAAAGTGGAGGCAGGAGGGAGGATGCACCCTCCTGGTTAAACAGATAAATTGCGCTTCCTTCCTGTCAAATAAGGCTCCAAACCTTGTCCCCCATTGTAGGGATCTAATTCCGTGAGTTTTCAGTTGTTTCAAAACTTCTTCCGGTGTCTTGGCGGCTACCAGGTGAACGACATCGTCAACATAACCAATTGAGACCTCATCTTCATGCATGTCAAAAGTTTTTATTAGTAAGGAATTATTATAAAGGATGTAGAGGATAACAGAAAGGGGTGACCCCTGTGGGAGTCAAATTGCAATATTGAAGGGGGTCAATGTGTAATCATCCATCTTGATTGTTGTTTGTCTTTCAAACAAAAATGATTTGATTATTTTGACCAAGTATGCTGGGAACCTTAAATGAGAGAGATAATGTGTTAGTCTTCTGGGGTGAATGGATGGGTAAGCGGATTTGTCAGCCACTGAGTACATATCACAGTGCCTGACATGTACCACGTAACTGCAAAGATTATTAATTATTATTATCTCTAATAATAATTACTATTCTTATTAATTATTACTACTATTTATTATCATTATTTATTCTAAATAACTCCACGTAATATTAATTATTATTATCCTTAATAATAATTACTATTCTGTAGTTATTATTATTATTATTATACCTTCATTATTATTACTTTAATATTAATATATTAAAGTACATTAATTACATTAATTAATATAAATACTTTAATAATATATTCATTAATAAACTCATGAATAATTCTGGTTAAGATATGTACTCCTGTTATACAAGATACATAACTTGTAGGCCTTTGCCCCCCTGTCACGTGAAATATCCAGAGTAACAGATATCACTCTTTCCCTCTGATTACGCCCACATGCCTTAACATTGGAATATTTCACGCATAAGATATGTAATTTAATATCTTATTAATAAAAGAACTTATTAATATTATAATAATTAATACTTATAAGATGTACCAATAATAAATGACATCATTATAAGTCAATAACTTTATTAATATTAATAACAGATCAATTAATACAAATGTCATGATGTGATCCAATCCCACTAAGGACTACTGATCAAAGATGTGTCCCATAACACAGCCTTAGTAGAAATCACATCATAAACATTAACAGATCCTCCCAAAAGGATCTGTCTTGCCCCTGAAGTTCCACAGTACCTCCCAGGTCATGGAAGCGCTCACAGTTCCCCTTGAGGAGCTCTTACAATATATAAACAGACTGTAAACAGTTGTTTATCCCCAGAGAATATTTAGAACACACCAGCACAGTACATACCTTAGAGTTATTTACCTTGCTTAGTTCCCCATTCTCCAACAATCCCCCAATTCTGGATAATCTATAGTTTAATACTGTTATTACCTCAAGAATTGGCCACAAACTACCTTCAATAAGGTAGAAACCACGAACCCAAGTGAGTACCTCCTTGGATGCCTATTAATACTTTGTATTGATTTGGATGCACCTAATTAGAGCAATTAGAGCAAGCCTCTCAGACAAGACTTACTGATTGAGGAAGTACCTTTTTACAGGACTTAAACCATTACCCAAACCACTTTAAATCATCAACCTACCTTAGTTACAACCCAAAACCACGGTTAGTTCCACACCCAGGCTGACAGGATTTAACATCCAAGAACAACCCCGCCACAAATTTCTTCTCGTTCCACTTGTGGCGGACCCACATATCTAGTAGGAGATGGGCATCTTCTGTCCCTGCCCCCTTTCTTCCTCCCACTGTCTGCCAGCACACCCCGTTCTTTGGCCCATGCCGCCAATCATCTAGCAATGATAAGCTTGAATAATTTTCCCGCCCCACTCAAGAGGGCGATGGGTCTGTAAGAGTTAGCATTAGTGTAGTTGTCTTTTCCCACCTTTGGGATAATGGGAGTAACAGCGCATTTCCATGGGGTGGGAAAGGTGCAGCTGGCTAGGGAAGAGTTGAAGATGTCAGTAAAAATAGGAGCCAAGTACTTAGCTCCTGCCTTGATCATCTCATTTGCAATTCCATCGATTCCCGGTGTCTTTTTTGGGGCGATCTTCCTAATCCGGGAAAGAACTTCATCGCACTTGATCGTGGGGAAGCAGACAATTCAAGAGGCTGTTTGGGGCGGGACTTCAGATAGATCTACCAGGGCACCAATACAAGATGTCCCCTTAAAAAGTAACGTAGTTTGCTCCGTCTTATTGGTGGTGATTGACCCATCTTACCGGCGGAGGGGGAGAATTGAGTTGGCCTTTGCTTTCTTTGTGAACCTTAAAGCTTTGAAAACCGTGTCGTCAGACGAGTCTTCCAGAAACCTCCACCAAGTGTTCCTCTTGAGAATTTTGACAGTGTCTCAAAAATAGGTGTTCCACTGTCTGTAACAATCCGAGGCCTCTGGGCTACCAGTTAGTATAAACCATTTTCGCGCTCTGTTTCTAGAGTCAATAATAGGGTTTAGGGTGGTTTTGCACCACCACGACTTAGACTTAGAACTGTTGACATTGATCTGTTTGCCTAGGCTGTCCTGCACACCTCGCATCTTGTCCATAAGCGCTTGCACCTTTTCATCAATTGAATCAAAACATTTTAAAAGATGTTTTTCAGCCAGCTGTTCAAACTTTACTTGGATAACCACAGGATCTACAACTTTCCAGTTGGGTCTTGTCCATCGTGATTGCCTTTGGGGGCCGCGTGTGTTGAGTCAGATGATAATTGGCTGATGATCCAAGCCATGGTTATCTATTGGCACCTCCAAACTACAAATCAGCTTAGCGGCCAGATAATTAGCCCATGTTAAGTCAATGGTGTATCCCACACCGTGAGAAGAATAGAAGGTCGGGATGTGCTTAGGGGAAGCAATGCAGAACCCGCTTTTGCCGCATATCTCCAGCAAGTCTCGGGCTTGTCTGTGATTTGAACAAATAGGGGGATTCCAATGCGGGTGGTGAATATTGGCATACATAAAGATGATGCTTGGGATCTTTTGGCAGTTGTGCTCCGCCAGCCAATGTTGGAGAAGAAGGCCGGCTGGGAACGTCCTGGGGGTATTATATACATTTATCAGTCTGATTGGGTTATTGTGTGATAGGGAGATGTCAAGGCCCAGAAGAAATTGGCCGCAGCCACTCAGCTGATTTATGTTTTCCAAGGGTATATTCTGCTTTACATAAGTGCAAACTTGGTGTTGGTCGATCCATGCCGCTGGTTTATATTCAAAAGCTGTAAAGACTCTCCACTCCCAATGCTCAGGGGGGGAGAAGGAAAAAGGGTTAACCCACGGTTCCTGAAATATTAAAACAGTAAAATCCGAGGATTGCTCCAGGGCACTTAGCATTATTTCTTGAGAGGAGTGGCAATTTAGTTGCAGGATCTTCACATCTTGATTAAGATGGGCCTGACATGATTCAAAAATTTTATTCATTGCATTTGAGGTAACAACTGGATTATCCACAGGAGGAGCATCTAAATTGGGGGGGGGGGGGGAGAAAAGGAAGGGTGGAGTAGGGGGGGGGGGAAAGAAGAATGTGAAACAGGTGTCAATATGGTTGTATCTATCATTGAAGTGGAATATTTCTCTTTTCAATCCAGGTCTTCTTAAAGAAGCAGCTGGTGTGAAATGGGGTGTGCTCAACGTTGGTGATTCCTTCTATCTTCATTTTCAGACCTTCTTTGCATAAAATGCAAGTCTTGATTCCTCCTAAGCCTTCAGGGCAGTCCTTGGTCACATGCTCGTTGGCACATTTGCCGCATCTTGCCTTCTCTCGGCACCATTGACAAAAATGCCCCATCTTTAGGCATTTAAAGAATTGAGGTGGTTGTGGCTTGAATTCTGCGGTCCAGTGGTAGTCATAATCAAGAAAAACACCTGATTTTTCAATCCTGGCAGCGGTATCCTTGTTGCTAAATGAAAGAACGAGCGACCCAGCTCGCTTAGCGTTGTTGGAGTTGTCTGAAAGCCACTTTACTTGGATGAGGTCTCTGTCCGAGAAATTGTTTTCAACGGAGAGCTTTTTGATTGTGGACAGCAAAAGCGGATCCAAACCCTTTGGAATTCTGTGTGCAATGATGGAGTACGTGCTAGGAGTCGCAGCAAGGTGAGGGTGAACTTCTTTGGACCACCGGTGCTTATTTTCCATTAACCATTTCTGGTGAGTTTTTTTCTTTGAAAAGAAGCAAACATTGCCAGACTTAATTATCTGTGCCGCTTGGATCGAGATCTTCTTGCCTTCAACTTGCGCATCAATTTTCTGGAGGGCCTCATTTGCTTGTTGGACAAGGAAACCGCGTGGCACCGCTTGGATTTTGGATTCATTTGGGTCAGAGTGTATGATTGTTTTTCCTGGTTTAAGCAACTTGAGTAGGTAGCGTTGAGGTGGGGTTACTACCGGAGCTCTGGGTGTTGGCATCAGGCCAGCGGTGTTGGAATACAACTTTTTCCCCATATGGGGGAGGTTGGTTGTGGGGAGGGGGACCTGATTCTTCTCTAGGGCTTGAAAGCGCGTTTTGTACAATTCAGTCATTTTCAGGAGTTGATCCATACGCTGTTCTAACTGATTGAGACGCGTTGATTCCACGTCCATCATCATTTGGATGGCTCCCAGTCATGTAGGGTCAATGATTATTGCTCCGTCAGGCGCTCGGGTTTGCGGGTTGCCAATGTAGCTAGCCAGATAGGCCAAAAAGGCTGAGGAGGGGGATGATCCAGGTGGTCTGGGTGGTAAACGCGTTGTTGACGCACTGCCAGCATAATTTCCTAGGATGAAGTCATCCCAGTTAAACTGGGATGCATTCAACCAATTTAAACTTGGTTGAAATCAACTGATGAAATATAAATCCAAGGGAACCCCCTTGGTTTTATATTTCATTGGTTGAAGTCAACCTACTTTAAATTGGTTGTTTGCATCCTAGTTTAACTGGGATGAACTCAACCTAGGCAATTATGCTGGCAGTGACGCGTTGCCTTGCTCCACATCTACGTTCATTTTTGCGTCACACGCGACGTTTGTCTGATTGGGGGGGTCGGGGGGAGAAAGAGGGGGCATTGGCACAAGGGAGAGAAGGTAGGTGAGATTCTTCTTGGATTGAGAGAGTTTTGGAGTCAATGGGGTGTTTTTAGGTAAAAAGGGTGGTGAGGTTGTGGTTGCGGACAGAATCTTGAATTATTAGCTTGTCTGCAGAAAATTCAGGAAAGATGTGGGAATAATGAGAATTTAACTTAATAGGCTGTGACATGTCATCTGTGAAACCCGTTGTAGTGTCTTTTCCATATCAGTTGTACTTTCTTTATTTCTCTTTCTCTTTTCTTCATCCTGTTTCTGCTTCTCAAACTTCCTAGGTCTGCTCATCCCCTGCCCCATCCAAGCCCAAGCTCCCTTACTGACAGCAGAGACATTGGCTGTCCATTAAGGTTATTATCTCTTTCCTATTTCTCTTATCTCTTTCCTATTCCTCTCTTCTCATTATCCGTTGTGGTGCTCCATTTGTGTGAAAATTCCAAAAGCACATGGTGGAAGCATTGGGATAGCATATACACAAAAAACATTCATTACAAGAGGAGGAATAGTATAATAAATGTAAGATACACTTCTACGCAGGACAATAGGATTACAGACAGCACGGCGTTATGGGGAATGGAATGGAGGACAAGGGGTACATAGGATGGAATGGGGTATAAAGGAAGGGAACAGATGAGGTGGAAGGGATTGGGAGAACATGTCTCAACCAGGAAGGTAGAAGGTAAGGTGGTAAGTAGGGGGAGATCATGTCTCAACCAGGAATGGAAGGAAGGATGGAAGGATGTTATTGGTACAGACAGTTATAAGGGTATACCACCTTTATAAGGGTGGTATATGGCATTATAAGGGTGGAGGAATCAGTATTTCGTGATTTGGAGGGAGGAATTAATTAGGTGAGGAGGAAGAAGGGAGGAAGGAGCAATGTGGGAGGAGAGGCTTTGACCCCCAATATTCTGGGTGGAAGGAGTTAACAGCTGATCATGCAGGCGTGTGGATTATGTGTCATGATTGTTTGGTTCTCATATCAATACATGATATCATGCTGTGCAATATATGCAGGCAGATAAGGTGTATAGATATGTCCCTGCAGCATTATTTCCTCATTGTTTGGCAGGCAGTGCAGTACAGATATCCAGGGGCTGTGCAACGGATTATATCCCTTAGCAACATAGGATATCATTTGGTGCAGCATATGCAGGCAGATAAGGTGTATATGTGGTTTCCTGCAGCTTAAATCCCTCCCAGGGCGAAATCCTGCAGCATAGCATACTCACAAGGAGCTCCCCTGGAGCTAAAATCCCTCACTCTTCAATATATAAGGAGGCCTCTTTCCCCATTTTCATTTCCCTTTATGGATCATCAGCCTACAGAGGTTTGGTCACAGTGGTTATTTATTTAGTGGTAGTTTTTGGTTAGTGGTAGTGTTAGTGGTAGTGGTAGTGGCCGTGATAGTAGTGGTAGTAGTAGTAACAGTAACAAATAGTATTATTAACAGTAACAAGTAGTAGTAGTAGTAGAAGCTCTAGTATTGATTAAAGTGCCTTATCAAGAGATTGCTTACTTCAATTAACAACCCATTTATTAGTAACAATTTATATCTTACATAATTAATCCCACTGGATTATCTTTATCCAAAATTGTTAGAAGTTGTAACAGATCTACGTGAATAGTGATTTGAGGTATCTAGGTCTGGTAGAGATTACTATATAAAAGTAAGATCTATCTTGGAATCAGCCATATCTTTATAAATATTGATTACAAGACTCTTAGTTATTTGCATAGTACCATTTAGAGGGGCAGGTCTTTCAAACCACCCGTAAGTTGTAATAGCCTTTCAACCTATTTGCAATTTATTTCCCCCTCAGCGGATATTTCACCAAATATAGTTTAGTGTCCCACAAGAGTCCTACATCTGGTGTCCCAACAGTGGCCGATTACCTTCAGCAAGAACATCAAATCATTGGATAATTCAAGTGGATCATCAGTAACTTCCCCCAACGACGGAGACAGATATTGAAGTGGACGGCGGTACGGATAGGGGATTGGAGGAGGATAACGGACAAAGGAGAAGTCAGGACCGGCTTTCAACGGAGGAAAATAACAGGAACAGGATCTGGAGCACTTGGAGGAATTTGGATACACTTTTGGACGACGAAATAGAGGATTGGGACCACAAGGACTGGACAGAGAAGGAAAGGGAATTTCTTAGTGAATATTGTGATACAGTTACCAGGAAGAAATCAGAGGACTTGGAAGAACAGCTGTGTGGATACCAAAGATTACCAATCATGGACTCATCACTGCAAGATCAGTTAGCAATTAATCAAAAGCAGCAGGAACGGATAGAAGAAATGGAGGAGAATATGAAGAGGATGGAGGCAATGGTGGCAGCATTACTAGGACAGAAGAAGGAACCAGAGAATGTACCTATACCAGAAACTCCAGTCCAACGCGGGTTGTCCCTTCGATTTGCAACATCAACTCCATTTATAGAACGTACACTAGGTGGGGAAACAACAATTAGAGGCCTACCGGATAGCCCAATAGACTCAATTCAATCCACACCAAACACTAGTCAATTCAGACCACGGATGGAATTCAAGCTTTTAGATGAAGAGAAAGGCGTTCGGTGTGGAACTACTCAACGGGCAGAATAGAGCTTGGAAGGGAAATGGATGACTACACTAGTATTAATGTAAGTTATACCAAGGGTGCTGGGGTAAAGCTGCCTTCCTGACTAATGCTATGGGGATGAGTGTAACACTAAGAATAAAAATAAAGGTGTGGCTAATTTCTATCTATTCTTAGATGACTAGTACTGATGAGCTTTGCTACTACACCTATAAGGTGGGAGGAATGGAAGAGGGGTGTGAGTGGCAGAAAGTATATAGTATAAAGTATAATGTGGGGCAGGGTTGGCAACTATGGAGTCAAAGTGGGTCAAGCAAGACAGGGGACAGTCTTCTTATATTGAGGTTCAAGCTGGTATTTATATTTATATATTTCTAAGAGTGATGGTAACTCTACTAAGTTATGTATACTAATTTATATGGGATCTGTAATGTTGGTATATGTAGAGGGTAATTTAGTAAGTCAGGGGGTCCATAAGGGAACAAGAGGGAGGAACAGGTGTCCTTATATATCTGAGAGAGAAGATGAGCCATCAGGCTAGAGAAAGGAAAATATGACAGATGAAGTAGAATAGACAGTGACACATATGAAATGGTCATGACAGTAACAGATGAGTAGAGTTTATGTATATGATGTAAGATGTTATGTAGTATATAATGTGTAATATGTATTATGTATCTTGGTTGTGAAATATATCTACTTATAATATGTACTATATTGTATTCTATACCTTGCTTTATACTATAACTTGCTGTATTATTCTGAGTTTGCCTGTAACTCTTGAACTATGAGGAATTTGGGGGTAGTTGTAGTGAGTGACTAGGGTTAAAATGGGATGTAGAACCTGATTATGAAATAATAATAGTGAATATATGTATGGTTTAGGATTTATAAGTGATTAATTAGCTATTGAAAATATGGCAATGAAGTGGAATGGATCACCACATCCTCCCTCAACTTATTGTCTGACCCCAGACAATGCAGCCAGAGAAGAAAAAGGCTGGAAAAAAAAGTGATCCATGGAGTCCAGAGTATTCCTGTCCAAGGTCCAAGTAATCCAATCCAGTGTAAGTCCAAGCCAGTGTCCAGTATAAGCTAATCCAGTATAATTTGATCCAAAGTCCAGTTTCCATAGTATTCAGTATCCATGTATCCATTATCCTTGTAGTAATCTTCATGTAAAATATATATTATAGTCTTTAAAGTGGTTGAAATTCCTACTAGTATGCCATCTTGCTGAATATGTTCTTCATGTAATAGTTTCTTTGAAATATTTAATTTAATTATAATCTAGGTTCATTATTTATTAGACTCAAATACTAAGCCTTCATTTGACTTGTACCTCTAATAAATTTTCCCTCTAGCAATCTTACTTTTATTCATTTAATCTTGAAATCCTTGGAAACTAATAGATGCTTACTGATAATTCTTGAGATGGTGATGTAGTGGGAAAATTAATTCTTCTAGTCTGGTTTTATATGTCTTATAATCTGAGTAATCCTTTGGCCTCTGGGTGTTGGTGCTGATATGACTATGTCCTCTGGGGTATGGTAAAATATCCTGGTATTGGTTTAGGTGGTTTCTGATTTGGTTGGATGCAATTTTAAATGGGTGAATGGTGGAAACTGAGAGACTGGTTGATGGTTCTTGATGGGTTGGAATGAGTGGAAGACTTTATGTAGAATGAAAAGAAAAAAGGGAACCTCTGTGTGATGTGATGTTGATGGGTGGAATGAGAAGAATATATATAGAGTTGGTGGTGAGATGATGATAATGTGTAATGAGTAGAAGATATGTAGAATTTGTGATTGGATGATGATGAGTTGGGATGCAGAAAATATGTAGAGTGTGATGGGATGATGAAGATGTGTAATGAGTAGAAGAGATGTAGAGTATGTGATTGATGATGAGGAGTTGGAATGTGTAGAAAAATGTGTAGAAATTGAGATGATGAGATGGTGAAGATGTGTAATGAGTAGAAGAAATGTAGAGTGTGTGATTGAATGATGAGGAGTTGGGATGCAAAATATGTGTAGAAATTGTGATGATGGTTTTGTTTGATGTCTGGTGGTTGAAGAGTCATGTGAGGAGGGAAAGAAAAAAATAAAAAATTCCTGGTGATTTTCCCTTTGGTAGTGCAGTGCTCCTCCCCCAACTTATTGTCTGTCCCCCAGACAATGGAGGGAAAATAATCTTGAGAGAATGACAGGTTGGATGGATGATGAAAAGATGAGTTGGGATGAGCAGTAAAAAGATAGAAGGTATCCTGGGAAAGAAGTGATGAGAATAGAAGATTTTGTGGGATTATTATATAAAAATAGTGTTGATGTATTTGTATTATTATGTTTTATTTGTTTTATTACTAAATTATTTTTTTTAAATTATGATTTGATTTGATCTTTGTATTTTATTTTATTATGTATCTGATTTAATTTTACTAGTTTTATTATTTATTTTTATTATTATTTTCTGATGTAATTTTACTAGTTTTTATTTTTTTATTATTTTCTGATTTTAATTTACTAGTTTTATTATTTTTTTTTATTACATTTTTTTTTTTACTGAATAATTTTATTAAGTATTTGAAATCTTATTTTTTTTTTTTTTTTTTTATTTTATTTTTATTTTTTATTTATTTATTTATTTATTTATTTTATTATTATTTATTATTTATTTTTATTATTTTTATTTTTATTATTAATTCCAATATGTTTGAAAGAAAGAAAAAAAACTATGCCGGGTTCGATGTTTGAGCGGGTATTGATATGTATGCGGCATTCCGGTTCGCGCACCGGCGTCGACAGTGTATGCGGAGGGATTTGGCGGAGCCGCGGAGTGCAACCGAGACCGCTGGTTATCTGAGCACGAAGGAAAAAGAAAAGAAAACCAACCGAGAGAAAAGAAAAAAAGAAAAGAAGAAAAAAAAAGATATCAAAGGGAACTGGGTCGGCCACCAGAGTCGAAACGGCTAAAAAATAATCCCCTCCAGACTGTAGTCTGAGAAGCGAGGTCCTCTTAAGAAAAAAAACTATGCCCGGGTCGAGCACCGCCGTCGAAAAGGCTAAGGATAACCGTGTCGTCCTGGTTCGTCCACCAGAGTCAATACGGTTAGGGAGATTATCGCTAGTTGTTGTGGTAGAAGTGAAGGGAAAAAATATGCGTTTCCGGATCGTACACCGGCGTCATAATGTAACCGCCAATCCATCGCTGTTCTGGTTCGTCCACCAGCGTCATTACTGTATAATTTCTTTATTTAAACAGTCTGTTTTTCTTTGTTTTCCCCTTCTTTCCTATACAAATATATCCCCCTTTTTTTTACTATGTCTTCGCCGAGTCGTCCACTATCCATTGCTTCTTCCTTGTCTTCTTCAACAAATAGCAATGAATCTTCTTCTTCGAGTTCCCATACCTCCGTCCGGCCACTTGTTGCCAATGTGGAGTTGTTTGGCCCCTTTGTCCGCGACTCCTTTTCTTTAGAGGAGCTGGCGGCGCTCCATGATACTGTTAATGATCATTTGATTGAATTTGCCCGGTCGAACCACTGCGATCCCCGGGCCGCGGCAGCCTCTCGGTACCAACTGTACAGCCGACTCCATGATGCCTTTGACTCTGTATGTATGCTTCAAAAATAAAAAAAATGACAAGAATAGAAACTGTTTTTTTTTTTTTTTTTTTTTATATTATTTTTTTATTATAATTATTATTATTATTATTTTTTTTTATTATTATTATTTTATTTTTTTTTATATGTATATATTATTATTATTATTATTATTTTTTTTATTTTTATTTTTATTTTTAGATAATGATGCACACCATTATCCAAGAAAATCAAGAGAACAGGGAAAAGGGGTTTTTTTTTTTTTTTTTTTTTTTTTTTTTTTTTTTATTAATATGGGTAATTCTCTGACAAATATTTTTTACTTGATTTGCAGCAAACCTTCTAGATAATTCTGTGCCATCCAATTCTTCCAGGGTGTAAGATCCTGCTGGGTTCCTGTTTTTGATTTTGTAAGGTCCATTCCATCTGTTTTCAAAGAGTTTTCCCCATTGTGAATCCAGGGATTTATTGTACACTAATACCATATCTCCAATTTTTAGTGGTCCTCTATCATTTTTCTTTTTATTCCAGTAGTCCACAGATTGTCCCCTGGTCTTCATTAGTTGTTGGTGTGCCCTTTGAAGAATGAAATCCCTATTTTCCAATTGATGAGTCCTTGCCAAAAGAAGATCCTGAGTTGTTTTTACCTGGGCCCAATTTATTCCTGAAAAGGTCTCCAATTCCAGGTCTATGGGTAAGATTGGTGGTTGTCCAAATACTAATTCATAAGGGGAGAATCCTGTGGTCCTTTTTGTAGAAATCCTGTCTGAAAATAAAACCAAGGGTAAATAACTCCTCCACTTCTTTCCTTCCTGTCCACAGAGCTTGACCAAGGTATCTTTGATTGCTTGATGGCCTCTTTCAATCATTCCATTGGCCTCAGGATAATAGGGTGTGGTTACTTTTACTTTTATTCCAGCTTCCAGGAGAGTTTGTTTAAAGTCCTGACCAAATTCTGATCCTCCATCCACAGTGACTGACCAAGGAGCACCATATCTGTGGATCCAATTTTCCAAGAACCATTGAGAGATTTTCTTTGCTTGTATCCTTTCTAGGCCAACTGCTTCTACCCATCCAGACAGGTCATCTCTTGCTATTACCAGGTATTTCCATTTTCCAGCTTTAATATGAACTGTATCCAGGCTGACTCTTCCAAAAAGTGTTGATGCTCCTGTAGGATTCTTGGGTTCCATTGGTAGTACTGAGTTCCTCTTCTGACAAGCTTCACAGGATTGGACCCACTTGGTTACACCTCTTTTTAGTCCTGGCCACCAAAATCTGAGCCTGGTCCTTCTATAAGTTTCTGATACTCCTCTGTGGCCCAAAGATTCATGGAGGGAATGGAGGATGGAGATTTGAGCTGTAGGGTGAGTGACTACTATCTGGGAAAAGGGTTTGTTATTTCTATGAAGTATATTATTGGAGAGGAAGAATGAGGTTGATTTGTGTAAAATTTGTTTGAATTCCAGTTTGCTGCATCCAGGTGGTTTGTTCATGGTTAAAAGATATTCCTGCAGATGTTTCCAAACTCCTTGTTGAAGATTACCTGCCTCCTCCCCCAACTTAGCTGATGTCCCCAGAAGCAATCCAACAGAAGCATGTTTCAGTCCAAATCCAGGATGGGGTTTGATCCAATCTTCATCTTCATCAAAGCTCTGGCAATCTTCTTCTCCTGGGTCCAAAGGTCTTCTTGAGAGTGAATCAGGTAATGTAAAAGTTTTTCCAGGTGTGTGTACTAAATCAAAGGAAAATAACTGAATAAAAGCAATCCATCTGTTCATAGGGGCATTGGGAAGTGAAGGGTTGTTGATCATCCCAATAAGACATTGTGCATCCACTCTAAGCTGGAAATGTTGGCCCCATAGTCTGGTCTGAAGTTTCTTGAGGATTTTGGTGACACCACATAGCTCTAACTTGGATTGTGAGTATTCTGACTCTCTTTTGAAAATACCACTGATTCATAGATAACAGGCCTGTCTAGTCCATTGGAATCTTCTTGGGTGAGTATAGCTCCTGCTGCAATATAACTGGAGTCCACTGATAATTTGATGAGTCCTGCTTCAGGTCCATAGTCCAATTTACTGAGGGTGATGTCTTTTCCAATAATTCTTTTCAGTTCTTCAAATGATGCCTGGCAATCTTCAGTCCATTCCCATATTGAATCTTTCCTAGTAAGTTTTCTGAGGGGTGCAGTGATAGTGGAGTAATTTTTGATAAACATTCTAACATAAACACAAAATACCCAGGAATCCTCTGACTTCTGTTGGTTGTGGTAGGGACTGGCCATGTTTCAATTTTGTTGAGCTTCTTTGTTGATATTTTCCTTCCTTCTTTGCAGACAACATGTCCACCAGATCTAGGGCAGGGACACAACAGGCAAATTTCTTTCCAGATATGGTGAGTCCAGCTTCTTCAATCCTATATAGAATCCTTTCCAGAGTGATGGCATATTCATAGATAAACTTTCTGATTTGGGGGTTTTCCTTGAGTTTTTCTCCATTGTAGTCTGAAATTGGTCCCTTGATTCCTCCATCATCAATAAATATACCCATATGCTGAGGGTAATTCATCCTGGAGGATCCACATCATCTGGGCTTGATATACTGCAACTGAATTGGTGGCTCCTTGGGGCAATCTGGTGAGTTGAAATCTTCCTAGTGGGGTTTCAAAGGTGGTTAATGGTCTTGATTCCTTGGCTAACTCCCTTTCATCATATCCCCCCATAATATCTCCTAGTCCATAGCATGCCCTTCCAGTAAAGGATTCAATGAGTTCTTCTGGGGATGGTGGTAAGCCTGCATCTTTGATAGTGATTTTGTTAAGTTTCTGAAGATCATGGACTATTCTGAGTTTTCCATCTTGTTTTTTTACGCAGAATATGGGGCTGGAATAGCTGGAAAAAGATTGTTCATAAAGGCCAGTTCTGAGTCTTTCTCTTATTAATTCTATGACTTGAGGTTTGATTGGTGCAGGGATTGGGATAGGTTTTTGCTGCCAAGGTTCATGAGGAATGACTGGGATGATGTAGGGTTGTCCATAGGTATGTCTGAGTAGTCCTCTTTCTTCCTCCACAAAGGCCAAGGAATTTTGTCTGAGAGTAATTACCCATACTAATAAGAGATATTCTTGTTCTGATAGCCATCCAGAGGGTCCAAAGTTGATGAGGTCCAGCCTTTCTTGAGTGATTTTGTGGTTTGGTTTGAATTGTGGAGGAAAAGGAGTAAGTGGAGTAGAGTAGGGATTCCTGGAGAGTTGGGGTCTGGACAGAGGTGGATTAAGAGAAAGGGGCATAGGTTCGTTTACAGGTTTGATTTTTTTTAGAGTTGATTTGTATTTTGCTAAATGAGTGACTGGTGTTTTATATTTTTTTTGTTGGTTTGCCAGGTCCCCATCTGTCAGGGAGAAGAGTTGGAGTCCAGGCCCTGGTCTAAAAATCCCTGGTAGCTGAGTTGACTGGCAGTGTAGTTTCCCACTTTTGGTTGCTAGGCAGAATGATGGGTACCAAATAAGTTTGTCCAGAAGAGTCCATAATAGAAAGTGATTCCCCTGAGCTCCATTGTACTTGATTGTAGCTGATACATCCATTAAGAAAGGCTTCCCAATAATTAGTTGAACAGGTCCTTCAGCCACCCAGAAATGTACTATCCTGGATACCTTTCCAATGGTTACTTCCACTTCCTCAGCAATTCCTGGTATATTGGTATGGTGGCCTCCAATTCCCTTAAGTCTCATAGATTTAGCAGTGAGTACCAATCCTAGTTGGTGAGCCAGCCCTGCAGGTATGATATTGACCATTGACCCAGTATCCAAAAGAGCTTGGTGAGTCTGTCCATTTATGTTGAGATTTACATATCCAAGGGGGCATGAATAGTGAGTGGTCTGATCCTGTGGTGCTTCCTCATCTTCTCTCCTTATGGTGTTAGCTGACTTAGTGGGTTCCAAAGGCAGCCTTCTGTTTGTGTCAGCCTCCCTGATGCCAAGGACAAGTCCTTCTAGCTACAGGTGGTGCAAGGATAGATGGTAAGAGTTATATAAACTCTGGGTAAGGTACAAGTTACAATTCCCAAAATATATGGGGGAATTGTGACGTAAAAATTGAGAGAAAATAGATTAATAATTATATTAAATAAATTTAATATAATTAAAAACCAGAGGGGCCTGATAAATCAGGGGTGGTTTAGATCCCTCTAAGGTATCTTACAAATAAATGCAGAGGATTTAGGTACCTGGAACACTGGGGCCTGTTGGAACAGGGGTGGTTTAATCCCAGGAATGGAAATGGGGGAATATCTTCAAGAAAAGGGTTATTACTTACTAGTAATAAACCTTGAGGGATCTTGGGGATATTCTGGGTGAAACTGGACAGTTTGAAGCGCTTGGATGGATGGATGGTTGAGCTGGGTGGTCACTGAGAAGTTGTTGGGGAAGACAGGGCTAAAGAATAACTACTAAGAAGCTTACCAGACTGTGTTATAAAGATGTATATCTAATAATAAGTGGGTAAGGTTGTTGGTGGGTATTGGGAAGCATGAGGAGCCTTCTTTGGGCGGTTGAAGAGCTCCTTAAATAGTCTTGAGTTCCCTCTGGGGACCCTGTAGGTGTTATTGGCCAACTTGTGGGATCTTTGGACCACATTTTGGCCATCTTTGCTTTCTTGGTGACGCTTCAGCAGCCCCTGCTTTGAATACACGTCACCAATTGATTTTATTATGATATTTATTATTTATTTATTCATTTATATTGAGGTACAGTCTGTAGTACATTAGTACTATTAATACTAGTGGCTTATGAGTATTTATAATAAGCCACAGTATTGTCTGTACTGTTTGTTTATTCAATATGTTTTATTTAAATGTATTAATTATTAATATCATCCAATATAATTAATTATGTAGTCCCCAGTAATCTTTATTACATATGTAACATATGTAATGAGGTTACTGGGGCGTGTTTTTATGGATTTGGGGGTACCTGAGTGACTGTGGAGTCCGCGTGCCAAGCTGGGAGCCTGTAAGGGGCTTGTTGCTTGCGCGGGGGCTTATATCCCAACTTTGACGCGGGCTCTCAGTCACGCGGGTTGAACTTGAGGTTCTGCGGACTGCGGTACGCGGGGTTTGAGTAAAACACGGTGTATTTACACTATCTCCCCTACTTTACACAACACCTCATTTCCGTGACTGGAAATGGGGTTTAAGCATATGTATATATATATATAAGCATAAATTGATGCAAGTTCCTTTTTATTAAAGGTACTTGCTAATTATTCTTTGCTAATTTACATAGTGAAGGAGTGAGAATTAGGGGTACCTGTGAGTGAGGTACCCTAGGTTAAATTTAGTGTAGATTCAGAATATCAAATAATATTCTAAATATTATTTGATATTCTATTTTTTTATAATAATTTTTGTGGTAAACTTGTGACAGGTTGCTCTGTCATAGTAGCAAGCTGACAGTTTGAGATCCTCTTTTTGAAAGCATCAGTGACACCGCTAGAGATAGCAAATATTTCTCCACAGGCCAACTCCATTTTTCCTTCAGTAAGCATCCTTTTGACAATATCTTCTTCTGCTCCTGGGTAATCCTTGGCCAAAGTCTTCTCTAGGTAGGTTTTCTTTGATGGTTGTTCCTTGGGTGGAGTGATGGTTTCTTGTGTTTCTGAGTCCTGGAATCTGAAATGAGGGTCTGGTTTTGGGTTCTGATTCTGTAACCTGCCTGAGGGAACTGGGGTCCTGGCCATATGTAGTAAGTCTTCTGTATCCATGTCCATAATGTTGTCCTTTTCTTTCCTGATTCTTTTGTCTGCCATTTTGGGTTCTTCTGGGTCCTTGGTTCCTCTGGTTCTCTTTCCAAGGTCTGCTTCATAGATGGTGGATTCTTCAGGGATGATTGCTTCCTCTAGTTGGCCAAAGGAGGATGATACAATGGGTTGGTCCTTGGGGAAAGCCTCTACTACGTCTTTGATTGGTCTCCTGGGGTCCCATGGAATCATAGATTTGTCTGGAAGTCTGAAGTCCCTGCCATCCCTGGTTACTGATCCTTTGGTCATATCTTCTTCTAGGGTCCTACATCTGGTCATTCCATGGGTGTTGTCAAAGCAATAGTAACACTTTAGAGTATAAGTCCTTGGAGCTGAATTAAATCCTGGGGCAGGTCCAACTAGGTGAGGTGGGGCTGATCTTCCAGCAGTGAGGGCTGCAAGCTGCTTGGTGATGACTTCCAATTGTTTTTCTGTAGAGCTGGGACCAGAAGTAGTGGTAGGTTTGATATAGGGAGCTGGTCTACTGGAGGGTGGAGGTGAATTATCCATATTTCCAGAGGGTTCTTGTCTCCAAAGTTTTCTTCTGTCCATGACTGATGTTGATTGAACTTCCCTGTGGATGTAGGTGACTAGGGTATTGGTATCTGGAAGTATGTCTCCTCCATCCTTAGAGGCAAGCATCTTGTTGTCCCTGATGAGCTCTCTGGTTACAGCTGACTCCAATTCTGGGCTGAGGGCTTCTAGAAAAAGTTCTCTAAATTCTTCAAGGTTAGTACTGTACCCCATTCTTACCAAGTAGTGAGTGATTGCTTCAAATTTGGTCCTAAAGGTCTTGAAGGCTTCCAAAGTCTTGAGTCCTCCAGTCTGTATGGCTGTGTTAACCAGATTCTTCAGGTCCTGTCTAGTGTATTTGACCAAGGGGAGAGAGGATCCAAATCTGTTGAGTAGCTGTTTCTTCAGGGTTTCCCAGTCTAAGTCCTCATGGCCTGTCATTTCTTCCACTTCATCCTTAAGATCCATTCCTCTGATAAAAGATATGATCTGTCTAGCCAAGTCCTGAGCAGAAGCACCATCAGCTGATCCTGCATTCTCATACCTCTTAATAAACTTTTCCACAGGCATATTGGTTCCATCAAAGAATAGATCCTTATCCAGGGGCTTGATCTTGATTGTCTTGTTGGATGGTCCTGTGTACTTGGGCATGACTGGTTCTCTTTCCAAAAAGTGAGTGACTGGTGTTTCTGAATGGTGTTGAGAGGTTGCTGGAGACTGGGGGTATTGTCCATGTGGGTCTTCTGAAGTGTCTGCTGATTGGTTGTTGTCCCTGTATCTTGCAGTATTAGGGATGTTTCCAATGTTGATCCTGGAAGGCCTGGCTGGATTGGGGTTAAAGGTCTGTCCTACATTGGTATTGATTGGTTGGCTGACTGGAGGGTAGATACTGGGGGCTGAGTAGAATCCTGGGAATCCTTGTTGAGACATGGCTGGTAAGAGGTAGGTTGACAGATGGAAGTGGTATAGGTATGTAGATGTTGAGTTGTATGTATGAAGAGTGTATGTATAAAGAGTGTATTAAGGTATGGGTAGTGAATGTGGATATGTATAAGTCCTTTAAAAAGTTTATGAAGATATAAGTTGACTAATGTATATGTATTTTTATGTTTTGTAGATGTTGAAGATATGGAGAAGAGAGAATGGAGAGGTGAAGTAGTGATGAAGCTGATAGTATAGTGTTACTAGGACTAAAGATATCTGAAGAAGTCAGGCCACTGTTGGGACACCACTTGTGGAACTACTCAACGGGCAGAATAGAGCTTGGAAGGGAAATGGATGACTACACTAGTATTAATGTAAGTTATACCAAGGGTGCTGGGGTAAAGCTGCCTTCCTGACTAATGCTATGGGGATGAGTGTAACACTAAGAATAAAAATAAAGGTGTGGCTAATTTCTATCTATTCTTAGATGACTAGTACTGATGAGCTTTGCTACTACACCTATAAGGTGGGAGGAATGGAAGAGGGGTGTGAGTGGCAGAAAGTATATAGTATAAAGTATAATGTGGGGCAGGGTTGGCAACTATGGAGTCAAAGTGGGTCAAGCAAGACAGGGGACAGTCTTCTTATATTGAGGTTCAAGCTGGTATTTATATTTATATATTTCTAAGAGTGATGGTAACTCTACTAAGTTATGTATACTAATTTATATGGGATCTGTAATGTTGGTATATGTAGAGGGTAATTTAGTAAGTCAGGGGGTCCATAAGGGAACAAGAGGGAGGAACAGGTGTCCTTATATATCTGAGAGAGAAGATGAGCCATCAGGCTAGAGAAAGGAAAATATGACAGATGAAGTAGAATAGACAGTGACACATATGAAATGGTCATGACAGTAACAGATGAGTAGAGTTTATGTATATGATGTAAGATGTTATGTAGTATATATGTGTAATATGTATTATGTATCTTGGTTGTGAAATATATCTACTTATAATATGTACTATATTGTATTCTATACCTTGCTTTATACTATAACTTGCTGTATTATTCTGAGTTTGCCTGTAACTCTTGAACTATGAGGAATTTGGGGGTAGTTGTAGTGAGTGACTAGGGTTAAAATGGGATGTAGAACCTGATTATGAAATAATAATAGTGAATATATGTATGGTTTAGGATTTATAAGTGATTAATTAGCTATTGAAAATATGGTAATGAAGTGGAATGGATCACCACATCGGTTGGATACTAAAAACATTAATTTAAAGCTTGACGGAACAGATGTGGAGACCTTTATTCAGAGAGTGGAAAAGATACCTTCTTTCCAGAAGGCAGGAGGAAAGGAAATGGCTTTACAGTTACCTTACATCATCAAGGAATCTAAGATTACTGAATGTATTGAACAGATGGAAGGACACAAGACTCGGGACTGGGACTTGTTGAAGAAGGAGCTAATTTTTAAGTGGGGAAGTGCAACACCAAAGTAGAGATTTAACAAAGAATCAGTTGCAAGTTTGGTTGAAAAATATGCAGGAAAAGGTGGAATCCAAACCAGGGAAGACTATCGGCACTTTGTGGGCAAACTTGAGGAGATATTGGCTTATTTGCAGAAGATGGGGTACAAGGACGTAAACGCAGAAAGTGGCGACCCGCTTTGGAAGGCTGTTTCAATAGAAATTCGAAAGGATGTTGCAAGGGACTTGGCGCACAACAAGAAGTTGAGAAGAACAAAGGACGGGAAGGCATTGGTGCCTAAGCTGGAGCAATTGAAGGAATATGTGGAGGCATCCTTTTCAGTACTGGACATGGATGTTAGCACCACAAAAGGAAAATCTGTTAGCAAAGGAGAGGAAGTACGGAAAGAAGGCCCCACCAGGAACAAAACGGATGAAGGCACGGACAAGGTAAAAGTATTGGAGGAAGAAATTAAAAAGTTACGCACTGATTTGAACACTAATTTGAATACTAACCCAAATTCTAGACCTTTTCCACCACACTTAACAGCCCCAAGACCACCAGTAGCCGGATATAGACCATCAGGACCAGGAGGACCACCTTTCCAGCGAAGTCAAGTCCAGTGCTATTACTGCAAGGAGATGGACCATACAGTAATGTTCTGTTCCCATCTTACCATAGATATAACCAAGGGGGCGGTGTTTAAAGCGGGGCCTAATTACTATTACGCCAACCGGCAGCTCATTCCGTTAGACAGAGGTGAGTCCATTCGAGAGCTGGTGAGTGTAAAATTCACAACTCTGTCACATCCGTGACACCTCTCATTCCACGTTCTCTTCCGCTCTCAGTCTCTTTTCCTTTCGCCTCCTCTTTCCCGTTCTCATACTCTATCTCCTCATTCATCAACAAACCTCAACTTCTTCTAACCACTTCCTCAACTTCAACCTCAAAACCATCAACACTCACAACCTCGACTCACTCCTTCACTCTCTTCTTTTTCTATCTCTTTGTCTCATCTCGAACAGTTCCTTCTTCTTGTCTGGTGAGATTTAACCTCAGATTTTTTCTATCCTCAGATCAACTACTCAACTAACCGCTTCTCTCAGCCTCTGCACTCTTGTCCTCACCCCCAGTTCTTCAACTCTCTCCCAGCCATATCTTTTATGTCTCTGCTCCTCAAACTGTTGGTTTCTCTTCTCTCCTCAAATCCTCTTTCAATCTCACTTGTTCCTCAATTTCTAAACTGTTTCTTTCCAGTGTGTCGGTTTCATTTAGGCAATAAATCTTAAATCAAAATTCTTTTACGGTTAAAAGCCTACGACCAATCGATTTACGTCAAGTGAAGCCGACGCAGGACAGCAGATACCGTTGATCTCAATAACAGATACGACGAGAATGGCTGGTTCATCGAACAACGATGGATTCCGACAAGCAATGCTAAAGACAGCACTCGAAACCACCCCTCAGCTGTCGGAGGAGAACTACTCCATATGGAAGGACAAGATGTCGGCGTTGCTAGAGCTACGGGGAGTACTAACCACTCTCGATTCTCAAGACCCAGACTCTGCACCTCTAGCCGACGACATCAACGCAGAACTCAAACTCCTATTCATCTCAAAGATGGATAGCGTCACACATAACAATATAGTGACCGCAGACAACAGAGGATCCGCGAAGGAACTCTGGAAGGCAATCAAAGAGCGGTTCGCATCCGATGAGTCTTCAAATCGCGCTCAAGTATTCAACGAATTCTTGTACGTCAAATTCAAAGAAGACGCGCTGGAAGCTTTCGTGACAGACATCAAAGTCTTGATAAAGAAACTCGTCGATGTTGGAATCGATCTCCCGCAGGACATCCTCGCCTATCTCATTCTATTCAAGTTACCCGATAGTCTCCAACTCCTTAAACAACAGATCATGCATTGCGATAAGAACCTCACTGTTCAGTTCGTCTGCAATCACCTAACCCAATTCAACAACGAAAACAAGGCGGAAGTCAAGGATCAGTCATCGTCTACGACTCAAGCTGCCCTAGTGTCAACAAAGTCTCAAAAGCCTAATCGAAACAACGGACAGAAAGGAGGACAAGATAACAATGAAAAAAAGAGATGTACAGCTGGATATCACAACCCGAAACAAGATGCAAATCACTCAGCGGACTCGTGTTGGCACCTCCATCCCGATAAAGCTCCGGAATGGTGGCAAGAGGCCCAAGCAAAATGGCAAGCCAGCAAGAGTAACATCAATTACTACTTATCTTTGGTTACTCTCTGGACTCAAATAGGCGATCCTAAATTCAAGATAGTCCTCGACAGCGGAGCGTCTGCTCACATCTTCAATGACACCAAGTTCTTCGACAAATTGGAACTCGGAGAAAGAGACGTAATCCGAACTGGAAAAGAAGGCGCTACTCTCCCAATTAAGGGGATCGGACGGGTAACCCTACAATGGGGAAATTCGACAATCTCTATTGAAGACTGCCTGTACGTTCCTGAGATAGTAATCAACCTCATCAGTGCCGGTGTCTTGTTGGAAAAAGGTTGTGAAATCACCGCGAAGAAGAACTCCTTCAACGTCACAAAGGATGGACTTAGCCGCTTCAAAGGAAAGATCGACAACAATCTGTTCGTCGTCGACAAACCAGATTCGGTCGGGGGTACCGTCAAATACTCACACCTCACTGAAGTGCGAGCCGATTCCCTCCGAACGATTCACGAGTCGTTTGGCCATGCTTCCATACAACACCTGGAGAAACTCATTCCTCACTCAATCTCGAAGGCAGAAAAGGACGGATTCGAATGCAAAGCTTGCGCTCTATCCAAGATCACCAAACAACCATTCAAGATGGAATCCGAGCCGGCATCAAAAGTGTTTGAAAGAATCCACTTGGACATCATCGGGCCTATCACTCCAGAATCCAAAATTAAATCGAGGTTCATTCTCACTCTTGTGGACAACTACTCCGGATATTTGGCAGGCTTCCCCCTTGTGAAGAAAGACGACACAACTGAAGTCTTGATTAATCTTCTCGAATCCGAAAACAAACGGAGAGGCTATTTCCCGAACTTGATCTGCTCCGATGGAGGAGGCGAATTCACGGGAAATAGGTTAGTCAACTTCATGGAAAAGAATCACATCCAGAGACTAATCTCCGAACCATACCATCCTGAACACAACGGTAGGGCGGAACGAGCCAATAGAACGATCGTTGAATCAATGAGAGCTACCTTCCGTTCGTCTGGTATATCCAAGAACTTCTGGCACGAGGTTGTCAAATCCTGTTGCCTCATGCTCAATCAAATTCCTCGAAAAGACAATGAAGAATCACCCTGGGAAATCGTCCATGGCAAGAAACTATCGCCAAACTTCCTCAAACCCCTCGGAACTACAACCGTTGTTCTGAACATGAACAGAGTGAAAGGAAGAAAATTCGAAGTCAAAGGTCAAGAAGGCCTGCTAGTAGGTTTCAATGTCCTACTCCAATCATACAGGATCTTATCTCAAAGCGGTGCTATCATTGATTCCAAACACGTCCGCTTCCTGAAGATGCCCCAATCCGACTTCAAGTCGTCAAGTGACGATGATTTCTATCCAGAAAAAGTTGCTGAAGCCGTCGATCCGTCCTCAACAGCGCAACAAGCGCAAGAACGTGAAACCTCGGAGAATCCCGAGTCTTCAAGTCACGAAGGGATGGAATCTAGACAGCACAACAACGAATCTGACTCTTCAGACTCCGATTCAGAATCCAGTAACGATGTCTTGGAACTTTTGAGGCCAAAAGATCTCGACCAAAAACCGGAACCAGTCTCCAAATCACTGAGAGACAGATCCACCATCAAACCTCCAGTACGTTTTGGATTCCACCATTATTATGAACCCAACACTTTCGAATCTGCTATACGATGTGCGGATGACAAATTCTGGAAATCAGCCATCAAGAAGGAAGTCAACTCAATCGAGAATCATGAAGTGTGGGACGATCACTACAAAGAACCTCCAAATCCTCTAGACACAACTTGGGTCTTTAGGATCAAAGACAATTGCCACGGCGACCCAATCAAGCACAAAGCCAGATTATGCGTTCAGGGGTTCAATCAGATAGAAGGCGTCGATCACGGGGAGACTTTTGCTCCAACTGGAAAAGTATCCACTCTCAAGATGATTCTTCTCTACGCCTTACACCAAAACCTCTCCATCACCCAATTCGACGTCCAGGGTGTGTTCCTACACGCTCCTCTATCCGAAGACGTTTACATCAAAACCCCGAAAGGCGTCAACAGAAAAGCTCCGTATCTCAAACTCAAAAAGGCCTTATACGGCCTCAAACAGTCACCAAAGAATTGGTACGAGACTCTGGCTTCCTGGCTCGAATCGGTCGGATTCCACGAGTCAAACTGCGATCCTTGTCTTTACCTATGCGACAATGGGACATCCCGAATTTTCTTTCATGTCGACGATCTCATATTGGTCGGACCTGGGAACAACTTCAAAGACAAGTTCAGCAAGCGATTCTCTAACTCTTCCTGTCACGATCCTAACACAATACTAGGCATGAAGTTCGAGCAAATCGGGAACAAGATCTTGCTGTCCCAACCCAAACACATAGAACACGGCCTAGAAGAACTAGGACTTTTGAACTGCAAACCCTCGACCACTCCTCTCACTCCTAACCTCAAACTTAAGGATGCTAGCGACGAGGACCATGCTCTGTTCAAAAAGGAGAATGTCAACTATCGCTCTGCTATAGGTCTCATGAACTACATAGCAGGGTATACTCGACCCGATATCAGTTTTGCTGTATCCAATCTCGCTCGATACTCAATCAAGCCCGGAATGTCTCACTGGCATGAAGTAAAGAAGGTTTGGCAATATCTTCGTCACACGAAGGACTTGAAACTCACTCTCGAAATCAGAAAACCCAACCAACTTCTGGAAATTTATAGCAACACAACCTGGGGAGACGACCCTGTATATAGGACTTCTCAGTCTGGTTACCTCTGTTACCTTTTCGGGTCTCTGGTTTCTTGGAACAGTTGCAGACAACACAACGTGACCTATTCCTCAACCGAAGCTGAACTCAACCCGTTGGTAGACTCATTCCATGAGGGTACCTGGTTGAAGGCCCTCCTTTCAGACATTTGGAACATTCAAATAGACGCCGCCACTCACTTCATCGATGACAAAGAATTGAACGAACGACTCATGATGAACGACGAAGTCTTCAAAGAAAAATTCGCCAACTCTCACTACATCGACAATAAGGGTCTGGACAACAAACTAAAGAAGTTCGGATCGAACCCGAAAACTCGACACATTGACCTCAAGACCAAAGGTATCCGCCAAGAGCTCAAACACAAAAACATCAAGATCATTCTCATCAGGACTTTCGACATGCTCGCTGACACTCTGACAAAAGCTGCTTCGAAATCCTCCGTGCTCAACCTCACCAAAACTATCGATCCCTCATTTGTGTTCCCTGAGGTAAAATCTCTCCAGTCACGGGGAGTGTAAAATTCACAACTCTGTCACATCCGTGACACCTCTCATTCCACGTTCTCTTCCGCTCTCAGTCTCTTTTCCTTTCGCCTCCTCTTTCCCGTTCTCATACTCTATCTCCTCATTCATCAACAAACCTCAACTTCTTCTAACCACTTCCTCAAATTCAACCTCAAAACCATCAACACTCACAACCTCGACTCACTCCTTCACTCTCTTCTTTTTCTATCTCTTTGTCTCATCTCGAACAGTTCCTTCTTCTTGTCTGGTGAGATTTAACCTCAGATTGTTTCTATCCTCAGATCAACTACTCAACTAACCGCTTCTCTCAGCCTCTGCACTCTTGTCCTCACCCCCAGTTCTTCAACTCTCTCCCAGCCATATCTTTTATGTCTCTGCTCCTCAAACTGTTGGTTTCTCTTCTCTCCTCAAATCCTCTTTCAATCTCACTTGTTCCTCAATTTCTAAACTGTTTCTTTCCAGTGTGTCGGTTTCATTTAGGCAATAAATCTTAAATCAAAATTCTTTTAGTGAGGCAATTCATGGAGAAAAGCAAAGTGGCAGCGGACAAGCAAGAAAATATTGTTACCAGTGGAGCTGAAACTGAGCCTCAACCGGGACCTACGGCAACTATGATCTCAACTAATTGCTGGGAAATGTGGAGTCCACCAGAGATGCATTATGGAGAAGACAACGAGGAAATTCAGATTGGTTTTGGCCTACGAAGATCTCCAAGAAATGCAGGAAAAGAGAAGGAAACCAAAGGCCCAACAATTCAAGCTAAGCCCGAGAACGTGGAAAAAGCTAGGGAAGACATACCTAAGCCACCAGCACCAAACCAGGAGGCCAACGAAAAATCAACAACGGAAAAGAAAAGGAGGTCAAGTTATCCTGCAGCCTGGGTCAAAGGAACCTCTGATGATGAAAGTAGTGTAGGAGAGGATATTTCGGAACTAGAACAGGTACCTGTGAAGGGGCAAGAGAAGAAGGAAGCAGACAAATCAGTAAAAGAACCAGTTGAAAACACGGTGGATAGAGTCAAAGTTGGGGGGGGGACTGAGGAAGAAGATATTAAAACAAAGCTTCACACTCACCTCGGAAGAACTACTTCTAATTGCACCTAAATTTATCCAAGAGCTGCATAATTTACCAACATCTGAGGTAAAGACAACAAATAGGCAACAGAATTCAGGGAGGTGCCATCGGAGAGACTTTGAGGAGGAATTCAACGGATTTACGCGGAATTCAACAATAGGGGAATCTCTTACTTATGCATGTCCATTAGGATTTGTTGAAGTAACTATTAACAGAAGGAAAATAAAAGCATTAGTGGATAGTGGCGCTGAATTGAATATCATGCCTGAAAACGTAGCCCCCCAATTGAAATTACCCACCAGGGAAATTAGTATGAATATCACAGGTATTGGTGGCCACTCGTCTCCCATTGTGGGATTGGCAGAATCTATTCCATTCCATATAGACGCAGAGGACAAAAAGGCAGCAAATTTCTTCATTGTTCGAGGGAAGGTGTATACAGTGTTGGGCAGACCATTCTTGGCGGATCACGAAGTACGGCTGGAATTGTCCAAATCACGGGGAGAGATATTGAGTTATGAGTTGTGGGACGGGGGAAGATTATGTATACCTATTTGTACTCCAGAAATTCCAGGATGGGAAATGGCACCACCTCAAAGGATTGCTGGCAAGTGTTCCCACAGCATTCGAATGGGTAACTATCAGAGTAAGGATAAATTAGAAGAACCAAAGGGCGGAGGACTGGACGGTAAGTTGGATGACAAACTAGAGAAGGACTTGGACAGTGGTGCAGACATGGGAACGGAGGACAATGGAATGGATACGGAGACGGGCGGCCGACCAAGTAACGAATCGAGTAGGAGTCTAGAGGAAGATACAGAGTCAACAGGGAGTCAAGATTCATTATTATGCCCTCCAAACACCCCTTTAAACGTGCTCACAGAATATTTTTGCAAGCTCAGTGGAAAAGCCGAGGAAGAGGATACTGGAGGCAAGGAAGGGACAAGGGGACATTTAAACAAGGAGGTTAGGAATGAAGGTACAGAAGGTACAGATTATTGGGTGACAGACTGTTTGGATTACTCACAAACTTGGGACAAAAGGTGGACAGAGTGCCCAGACTATATCTCCTGGGGGCAAAAACGAAATTATCAAGTCAACAGTATGTTAGGGTTAGATTACTTGGACCAAGGATTCCCAACACAGGATTTTTTGCAAGTGTATCCGGAGATGTTTCCTTGCAGAGGGGATGGGTATTGGTCAGAGCTTCCGGGATACACAACTGGACAAATTGGGTTTATGATGTTACTAAACGGTGAAGGCGTTGAAGGTTATCTGAAGAATGAACTAATCTGGCCTGGTCATTGGTGGATCCACGAAAGCGACCGAATTGAGCTATATGCAGGAGGGGACAATGGCTATAAATATATTCAAAATCAGAGATTATGGGATTCTAGTAAGGACAGGGATGCTGAAGAGGTAGAGTTCTTAGCTAGAGCAGTAACCCGAGTGGTAGGGACTTTTGGTAGGTTCAGTTTACAAGGGTTTGGATGGGCCATTCGGGAAGACCAAAAGAGGCTGGGGGAATCTTACGCCACCTTTTGGGAGGATTGGGAAGATTTAGCGTTTCAGTATTAAGGATATTATAGGTAAAAGTGTGAATAGTTGTACTTGTAGAAACATGTAAAGTTATGTGCAAAAAGTTGGGTCTGGGGCAGGTTTGAATGTAATTTTTAGATTCTTCATGTACTCAGGAGGGGTAGTTTGGGTTTTTGTTGGTTTTTGCTTGTTTTGTTTTTTCTTCTCTCTCTCTTTCTATGTGTCTCAATCTAAGTTCAGGAGGAGTTTGTGACAGTAAGCAAAGCATGGAATTCATTGCCATAGAAATAAGAAAAATGGAAGACAAACTAAAAAAAAAAAAAAAAAAGTACAAATACAAATATCATGATAAAGTAATCAGGGAGGTTACAAGCCAATATGGGCACTAGAGGCTGATAGCAGTGGTTTTTTTTTGGAGTTATGTAGTTTTTTTTTTTTTTTTTTTTGGGTTTAATAGGTATATAATCTCAGGCGCGTGTATGGGAAAAACAAAACCAAAAATCGACTGAAGAGCAGGCGACGAAACTATCAGAGGGAGGGGAAAAATGGGTCGTAAACGGGGATGACAGTGTCTAAGAGGCCCAGGCGGAGCAGGGCGGAAAGAAGGATTCGGTAGACGAGGCCGGCGTTGGAGGTGGGATCGGCAAACATTGATTCCCTGCAACTCAAAAGCTGAGGATGTTAGGAGGGAGCACTGATGGGAAAAAGAAAGAGATTAGTCAAGTAGGGTGAAGGGAGGAAGGGATCAACTTACAAGCAATCGGAACAATGGCGGTACCAATCCTCCAGAAGATCCGCGTCCATTTGTAGGAGGTTGTGGGCTCGCCAATCAGGGTGATTAGGCGGAAGGCGATTCAAGGATCGGCGGAGGACCTGTAAGAAGTTGAGGAAGCTATAGGCAAAGAAAGCGGCGCTGTATTGATTGTCGGTCGGAGCTAGTGGGTCGGGACCTATGCTAGGAGGAGGAGAAGGAGCAGTGGATAAGATAGAAGGGGAAGAATGGTGGGCTAGAGGGGATCGTGGAGGAGAAGAGCGGTGATGCGGGGAGGAACGGCGAGCACGGTTAGGGGCGCGGGCAAGAGGAGGTGTAGGACAACAATGAGCGGGGGGTGTAAACGGTGGTAACTGGGGAGGAAGCTGAGCCCCTTGGATAGGACGTTTGTGATGAGGAGGAGGGGGATCTTGGATGACGTTATAGTCTTGAGGAGTCGGCTAAAAACCAAAAGAGAATGGTAAGCAGGAAGAAGAAACAATAGTGGGGGGGGGGGGAGACGCACACGAGTCAAAGAGCTGAGATGATTGGGTCCGGCCTCGGTAACATAGGTTGAGAAGCGTGGAGTGGGAAGTTGACCAGAAACGTGACCAGCAGGTTTGTGGCGAGGAGGGGACTGAAGATCCATGAGGAGCTATAGATAATAGTAATAATAAAATAAATATATATATATATGAATAAAAATGAATAAAATAAAATAAAGTAAAGTTGGTGTTAGCAATCAAGAGGAAGATGGGGAGAATCAGAAAGAAAAAAAAAAAAAAAAAGGGGGGGGAAAGAACGAGGCAGGCAGTAAGGAGGACAATCGATGGGAATTGGAACCAGCGGAGGACGGCAAATAGTAGACGAGGTGACACAGAAATGGAGCCAAGAGCGGTCGTTTTAACGGTAAGGAAAGGCGAGCAATTGACGGAGCAGGGGAAGCCATCACAGGCAGCGGTAAAGGAGGAGTCAGCACGGGTCGGCACGAGCAATGGAGGCAAGTCATGGAGGTCCAGAATCAGGGAATCGAAAGGGCCGGGAGTGAGAAGGGGATGGCAACGGCGCATGATGGCTGCCATGACGAGGGAGGCGGAATCCAGATGCGAGTAGCTAGGAGGGGAAGAGAAACCATCAGCATAATCAATAGAAAAGTAGATATAAAATAGAAATGACTTACTATATGTTGTCGAAGGCGGCGAGTTAATCGAGATCGGAGATTGGCGAGGTGGAGATGAAGTTGGAATAGGAACAGAGCCGAGACTGAACTAGGGGGGGGGAGCCATATTCCGATGACGACTGAACAGGACATATGAGTAATCCCAAGTTGGATCGGATGTAGAGCAAGGGCAGAGCGGAGCGCGGAAAAAACAAAAACAAATTGTGTGTAGGCAGCAATTAAGTTTGTTAGCTGAGGGTAGGGGTGGGCAAATCCAACCAATTCATGAACAAGTACACCAGAATATTAGACAGCTTATGCGCTCAAATGAACTAAGCTGATCTAAAAATTCTCAAGTAAGTTTACTAGTTATTGCATTTATTTGTAAAAGGGGAAACAAATCAAGTTTGGCTAATTCTTACACTTACAATAAAACAATAAATAAATAAATAAAAACATACCAATTGGGCTGATTATTTAATTTACAGGGAAAAGTACAGGTATAAGTAGGTAAGTGGGCAGGGGACAGTATTGCAAACATTAATTAGGCAGCAACACCAGACAGGATGGGGGGAACAATTGGGGCGGCAAAATACAAAGGGGTTGCAAAGAAAATTTGACCAGTAAACCAACCAATTCCACAAGAGCTGAACCCTCCATTGGAAAGACCAACATTATCCCGCGACCCTTATCAAACACCCCTCACACCACGGCCACCAGAATTCATGGAAACAAAGAGAGTGACGGCAAAACAATTGGAAGCGGTAAATTTTGGACCACCTAACTGGTTAAGCAAGGACGAAATGAAATTATTGAAACACGTGATTGTACTTCGGGAAAGGGCCATAGCATTCACAGAAGAGGAGAGAGGGATACTCAAGCACGAATATGGGCAGCCATACAAGATACCGGTAATTGATCATGAACCGTGGCAACAAAAACCCATTCCTATTCCAAATTCAATAAGAAATGAATTTGTAGAACTAGTAAGAAGGAGAATTCAGACGGGCCTTTATGAGCAATCAACATCCAGCTATTCCAGTCCTGTCTTCTGTGTGGCCAAGTCAAATGGGAAGTTGAGGATTGTACATGATTTGCAGCAGCTCAACAAGGTTACAATTCAGGATGCAGGGTTACCTCCAAAAATTGAGGAGTTTGTGGATTCATTTGCAGGAAGGGCGTGTTACGGCTTAGGCGACATTATGGGTGGTTACAACGAAAGGGAATTAGATCCAGTATCACGACCTCTCACAACCTTTGAAACACCCTTGGGCAGGCTACAGTTGACAAGATTACCTCAAGGTGCAACAAATTTGGTGGCGGTATATCAGGCTCAAATGGTATGGATACTACAGGAGGAATTGCCTGAGAATGTGGGAATATTTATTGACGATGGAGGCATAAAAGGACCTAGGTCAGATTATGGGGGAGCAACACTGGAGGAGAATCCCAATATACGAAGTTTCATCTGGGAGTATGCTATTACATTGGAAAGAATTTTATTTTGAATAGAGGAGGCAGGACTCACTATCTCAGGAGAAAAATTTGCTTGCTGTGTTCCAGCTTTGGATATTGTAGGTCATGTGGTTTCTAAGGAAGGGAGGACAATATCGGTGAAGAAACAAAACAAGATACAAAGTTGGCCTCCGCTCACATCTAAGAAGGAAGTACGGCAATTTTTGGGTCTATGGGTTTATGTCAGAATGTTCATCAAGGACTTCTTGGCAATAGCAGCACCACTACAACGGTTAACCAGATTGGACACAGAATTTATTTGGACTCAGGAGTGCGAAGAAGCATTTGAAGCTTTAAAGAGGATCGTGGGGGAGGAAATTGTGTTGAAGGGAGTGGACTACGGTGAGGGAGCGGGGAAGATTAAATTGGCCATAGATTCAAGTTATTTAGCGGCAGGGGCAGTTCTGATGCAGGAAGATAAAGAAGGTTTGGATCGACCGGTGTTATACGAATCAGTTAGTTTTACGGAAAAGGAATCCGAGTATGCCCAGTCAAAACTGGAGCTCTTGGGGGTTAGAAAGATCTTGAAGAAACTGCAGATATTACTGTGGGGACAACATTTTGAGTTACAAGTGGATACAAAAGCTCTTATACAGATGATTAATACACCAAGTTTGCCAAGTGCCCCAATGACAAGATGGGTGGCATTTACTCAACTTTTTTCTTTTGAGTTGGTGCATACACCAGGGAAGACATTTACGATGCCAGATGGATTATCAAGAAGTCCATTGGATAAGGATGACGTAGCTAAAGACACGGATGAAGAGGATGGATGGGTGAAACCACACCCTGGTATGGGAGCAAAATCAGTTGGAATTGTGGAAACACAGATTACTGGAGCTGGCAGGGAACAAGTGGGATTTTGGAAACGTATGAAGGAGTATCTGGAAACACTCAGGAAGGCAGATTACTTGTCAGACTCAGAATTTCAAAGGATTAAGCGAAGGTCGTCAAATTACTTTATACTGGATGGACAACTGAGGAAGAGATGTGAACCATATAGTCAAGTTATTGTGTCGGTGGAGGTCATTCAACAGAAGATAATGAAGGCCATGCACAAGGAATTAGGGCATTGTGGAGCAACGGAAACATATAGGAGGATAAAATTGCGGTATTGGTGGGAAGGAATGAAGAAGATTATTAGACGGTGGGTTCAATCTTGTGAAATTTGCCAGAAGCGCAGCAGGATATTACAAAAGGAGGAAGGAAAAGCAACATACAAAACCACATTATTTGAAACGGTTAGTATGGATGCCGTTCACATCAAGGCGGGTCTATGGAAGTATTTAGTAGTGGCTAGGGATGACTTTTCGGGATGGGTGGAAACAGTAGCGTTGGCAAAACTCAGTTCAAAGAAGGTGGCAGAATGGTTCTTGCCGGAATGGATTTACCGATATGGAGTGCCCAAGGAAGTTACAGTGGACGGGGGAGCGGAATTCAAAAAGGAACTACAAACGGCAATGAAGAGGGTGGGTACTAATCTTAGGATAGTGACCCCGTATTATCCAGAAGCGCAGGGAATGGTGGAAAGAGGCCATAAAGAAATTAAGGATGCATTGACGAAGATGTGCGGTGAAAATGGTAAGAAATGGAAGGAGTACCTACCTCTGGTAACATTTGCAGATAGGATTTCCACAAAAAGAACAACTGGCTACTCCCCGTATGAACTGCAGTTTGGGCAACTAGCAATGTTGCCAGTGGATCACAAACTAGGCAGTTTTCTGACGGTCAATTGGTCGGAAATTCAAACAACAGTGGAATTGTTGGAGGCAAGGACACAACAACTGGCAGTCAAGGAACAGAGGATGGAAGAAGTGCGGCAAAAGATGAAGAAGGCTTGGGAAAGTTTGGTTCGGTACTGGGATAGGCGGCTGGCACATCGTTTACGGAAACCACTTAAACCAGGAGACTTAGTTCTGGTATACAATAAGGCACTAGAAACACAATGGGGAAGTTTATTTAAAAATAAATGGAATGGACCCTATAGGATAGTCAAGCAGATACAGAAGGGGCCATATGTATTGGCAGAATTGGACGGGACCATACTAACCAGGACTTTTGCAGCAAATCATGTAAAAAGGTTTTACCCAAGAGGAGAGTCACAGACAGAAGAAGGGGAGGAATTGACACAGGAGGAATTGGAAGAGGAAGGGGATGAACAGGAGGAATTAGAAGGGGAAGAGGAAGGGCCAGAGGAATTGGTAGAGGAAGAGGACTCACAGGAGGATGAAGAAGGAGAAAGGGAAGAGGAAGAGTAGCTAATAATAAAATCACATAAAATAAAAATAAATAAATAAATTAGCCGATCATTAAGGAGTCGAATTGTGGTGGGAGAGTTAAGCTGTGGAAGTAACCAATGTTAGAAAAATTTTAAATTGGAAAGTTATTTGGTAGGCAAACAGTTTCCTTTGTTTAGCTGAGGGAATAGGGTGGGCCAATGTTACAAGAATTACAAATATTCATTCATTAAAAATTACGTGGATAGGATATACAACACAGAAGAGGACAATGGACGGATGGATCTTTGGAATGGGAAAAATACAGATGGAAGACGTGGACAACAGTGGAAGTGAAGTTAGACTTGGATAAAAGAATACAAGGACAATAGGACTGACAAGATTAGCGGGATTTGTTGACTATGGGCAACTAAGGGAGAATATTTAGATTGGGCATTGACTAGGAAGTAAAGGATGAAATAGTTCCAGATCTTACCTTGGGGTGTTGAATCTAGGTATACCTTTTTGTGGAATGTAACTAGTCTTTTTCTGGGGATCAACATCATTTACGGGGAATATAAGAGGATTGGATTTTAAGTGGTTGCCAATTTGTCTAGCATTTGGATCATGGATACGTGTTAGTAACAGAATCAAAGATTACAGTGCAGATTGAGCGGTATAGTTAGGAATTAGGTGTTGAAACTTGGAATTGGATACGGTTGTTAGGGGGGGGAGATGGATCAGTAATTATAATCAGGATTTTATTCAACGGGCATTCTGGTATTGGGGGACAACAAAATTTGTTACAAGAAGAAGCAGATTCTGGACGTATGGACCTAGGATGAAAGGAAATCACTACATTAAGAGGATTCATGGGCATTGATAAACGCACGCCAACGGCGCACGCCAACGCCAACCCGCACGCCAATTTTTTTTGGCGTGCGGGGCCTACACGCCAAAAAAAAGTGGCGTGTAGGGTCTACCAGCCAATTTTATTTGGCGTGTGAGACCCACACGCCAAAAATGGCGTGTGGGCCCCGCACGCCAATTGTTTGGCGTGCGCTCCCACACGCCAAACAATTGGCGTGTGGGAGCGCACACCAAACCATTGGCGTGCGGCTCCCACACGCCAATTGTTTGGCGTGTGGGGGGATGCCGCTCACGTAATTGAATGGGAGGTGCCATTCGATCACGTGAGCGGGCCGGCTGACGAGGTTATACAACCGCGTCAGCCGGGAGGACTTCCTCCCGGCCGACGAGGTTGTATAACCTCGTCGGCCAGGAGGAAGTCCTCCTGGCTGACAAGGCTGTATAGCCTCGTCGGCCGGGAGGACTTCCTCCCGGCCGACGAGGCTATACAACCTCGTCGGCCAGGAGGACTTCCTCCTGGCTGACGAGGTTGTATAGCCTCGTCAGCCGGGAGGAAGTCCTCCCGGCTGACGAGGTTATACAACCTCGTCAGCCAGGAGGACTTCCTCCTGGCCGACGAGGTTGTATAGCCTCGTCAGCCGGGAGGAAGTCCTCCCGGCCGACGAGGCTATACAGCCTCGTCAGCCGGGAGGACTTCCTCCTGGCACGAGGCTGTATAACCTCGTCGGCCGGGAGGACTTCCTCCCGGCCAACGAGGTTATACAACCTCGTCGGCCAGGAGAAAGTCCTCCTGGCTGACGAGTGTCAGCTTGCTACTATGACAGAGCAACCTGTCACAAGTTTACCACAAAATCATTATAAAAAATATAGAATATCAAATAATATTCAGAATATTATTTGATATTCTGAATCTACACTAAATTTAACCTAGGGTACCTTACTCACAGGTACCCCTAATTCCCACTCCTTCACTATGTAAATTAGCAAAGAAGAATTAGCAAGTACCTTTTGAATAAAAAGTACTTGCCGTAATTAAATGCTTATATATATATATACATATGCTTAAACCCCATTTCCAGTCACGGAAATGAGGTGTTGTGTAAATTAGGAGAGATAGTGTAAATACACCGTGTTTTACTCAAACCCCGCGTACCGCAGTCCGCAGAACTTGAAGTTCAACCCGCGTGTCTGAAAGCCCGCGCCAAAGTTGGGATACAAGCCCCCGCGCAAGCATTAAGCCCCTTACAGACTCTCAGCTTGGCACGCGGACTCCACAGTCACTCAGGTACACCCAAAACAGTAAAAACACGCCCCAGTGACCTCATTACATATGTTATATATGTAATAAAGGTTACTAGGGATTAAATAATTAAAATATACTAAATTGTATTATTATTTATACATATAATTAAAATATACTGACTGAACAAACAGTACAAACAATACTGTGGCTTATTATAAAATACAAATAAGCCACTAGTATTAAATCTATAACAACCAGTACTGATGTACTACAGACTGTAAGACAATATAAATATGTAAATAATAATAAAAATACATTAATGAAATCAATTGGTGACGTGTATTCAAAGCAGGGGCTGCTGAAGCGTCACCAAGAAAGCAAAAATGGCCAAAATGTGGTCCTAAGATCCCACAAGTTGGCCAATAATAACTACAGGGTCCCCAGGGGGAACTCAAGACTATTTAAGGAGCTCTTCAACCGCCCAAAGAAGGCTCCTGATGCTTCCCAATACCCACTAACAACCTTACCCACTTATTATTAGATATACATCTTTATAACACAGTCTGGTAAGCTTCTTAGTAGTTATTCTTTAGCCCTGTCTTCCCCAACAACTTCACAGTGACCACCCAGCTCCACCATCCATCCATCCAAGCGCTTCAAACTGTCCAGTTTCACCCAGAATATCCCCAAGATCCCTCAAGGTTTATTACTAGTAAGTAATAACCCTTTTCTTGAAGATATTCCCCCATTTCCATTCCTGGGATTAAACCACCCCTGTTCCAACAGGCCCCAGTGTTCCAGGTACCTAAATCCTCTGCATTTATTTGTAAGATACCTTAGAGGGATCTAAACCACCCCTGATTTATCAGGCCCCTCTGGTTTTTAATTATATTAAATTTATTTAATATAATTATTAATCTATTTTTCTCTCAATTTTTTCGTCACAATTCCCCCATATCTTTTGGGAATTGTAACTTGTACCTTACCCAGAGTTTATATAACTCTTACCATCTATCCTTGCACCACCTGTAGCTAGAAGGACTTGTCCTTGGCATCAGGGAGGCTGACAACGAGGCTGTATAGCCTCGTCAGCCGGGAGGACTTCCTCCCGGCCGACGAGGTTATTCAACCTCGTCGGCCAGGAGGAAGTCCTCCTGGCTGACGAGGTTGTATAACCTTGTCAGCCGGGAGGACTTCCTCCCAGCTGACGAGGTTATACAACCTCGTCAGCCAGGAGGACGTCCTCCTGGCCGACGAGGCTGTATAACCTCGTCGGCCGGGAGGACTTCCTCCTGGCCGACGAGGTTATACAGCCTCATCGGCCAGGAGGACTTCCTCCTGGCTGACGAGGTTGTATAACCTCGTCAGCTGAGAGGAAGTCCTCCCGGCTGACGAGGTTATACAACCTCGTCAGCCAGGAGGACTTCCTCCTGGCCGACGAGGTTGTATAACCTCGTCGGCCGGGAGGAAGTCCTCCCGGCCGACGAGGCTATACAGCCTCGTCAGCCAGGAGGACTTCCTCCTGGCCGACGAGGTTGTATAACCTCGTCAGCCGGCCCGCTCACGTAATTGAATGGGAGGGCCCATTTGATTACGTGAGCGAGGGGGGACCCGCACGCCAAAAAAATTGGCGTGCGGGGCCCACACGCCAAAAAAAATTGGCGTGTGGGAACCACACGCCATTTTTGGCGTGTGGGAACCACACGCCATTTTTGGCGTGTGGGTCTCACACGCCAATCTATTTTGGCGTGTAGACCCTACACGCCAATTTGTTTTGGCGTGTAGGCCCCGCACGCCAAAAAAAAGTGGCGTGCGGGTTGGCGTTGGCGTGCGTTTATCAACGCCCAGGATTCATGTGGAGGAATATTCAAGTAGTGGTCTTTTGGCATTTTTCACAAATGCTGTGGACAGCATTAAGTTGGGGGGGGATGTGGTGCTCCATTTGTGTGACAATGCCAAAAGCACATGGTGGACGCATTGGGATAGCATATACACAAACAACATTCATTACAAGAGGAGGGATAGTATAATAAATGTAAGATACACTTCTACGCAGGACAATAGGATTACAGACAGCACGGCGTTATTGGGAATGGCATGGAGGACAAGGGGTACATAGGATGGAATGGGGTATAAAGGAAGGGAATAGATGAGGTGGAAGGGATTGGGAGAACATGTCTCAACCAGGAAGGTAGAAGGTAAGGTGGTAAGTAGGGGGAGATCATGTCTCAACCAGGAATGGAAGGAAGGATGGAAGGATGTTAACAGTTATAAGGGTATACCACCTTTATAAGGGTGTTATATGGCATTATAAGGGTGGAGGAATCAGTATTTCGTGATTTGGAGGGAGGAATTAATTAGGTGAGGAGGAAGAAGGGAGGAAGGAGCAATGTGGGAGGAGAGGCTTTGACCCCCAATATTCTGGGTGGAAGGAGTTCACAGCTGATCATGCAGGCGTGTGGATTATGTGTCATGATTGTTTGGTTCTCATATCAATACATGATATCATGCTGTGCAATATATGCAGGCAGATAAGGTGTATAGATATGTCCCTGCAGCATTATTTCCTCATTGTTTGGCAGGCAGTGCAGTACAGATATCCAGGGGCTGTGCAACGGATTATATCCCTTAGCAACATAGGATATCATTTGGTGCAGCATATGCAGGCAGATAAGGTGTATATGTGGTTTCCTGCTGTCAGCTTGCTACTATGACAGAGCAACCTGTCACAAGTTTCCTACAAAAAGTATTATAAAAAATATATAATATCAAATAATAGTTAGAATATTATTTGATATTCTGAATCTACACTAAAATTAACCTAGGGTACTTCAATCACAGGTACCCCTAATTCTCACTCCTTCACTATGTAAATTAGCAAAGGAAAATTAGCAAGTACCTTTTAAATAAAAAGTACTTGCCGTAATTAAATGCTTATATATATAAATACATATGCTTAAACACCATTTCCAGTCACAGAAATGAGGTGTTGTGTAAATTAGGGGAGATAGTGTAAATACACCGTGTTTTACTCAAACCCCGCGTACCGCAGTCTGCAGAACTTGAAGTTCAACCCGCGTGACTGAAAGCCCGCGCCAAAGTTGGGATATAAGCCCCCGCGCAAGCAGTAAGCCCCTTACAGGTTCTCAGCTGGCACGCGGACTCCACAGTCACTCAGGTACACCCAAATCAGTAAAAACACGCCCCAGTGACCTCATTACATATGTTACATATGTAATAAAGATTACTGGGGATTAAATAATTAAGTATATTAGATTGTATTATTATTTATACATATAAATAAAAATATACTGACTGAACACACAGTACAAACAATACTGTGGCTTATTATAAAATACAAATAAGCCACTAGTATTAAATCTATAACAACCAGTACTGAGGTACCACAGACTGTAAGACAATATAAATATGTAAATACATTAATAAAATCAATTGGTGACATGTATTCAAAGCAGGGGCTGCTGAAGCGTCACCAAGAAAGCAAAAATGGCCAAAATCTGGTCCAAAGATCCCACAAGTTGGCCAATAATACCTACAGGGTCCCCAGGGGGAACCCAAGACTATTTAAGGAGCTCTTCAACCGCCCAAAGAAGGCTCCTCATGCTTCCCAATACCCACTAACAACCTTACCCACTTCTTATTAGATATATACATCTTTATAACACAGTCTGGTAAGCTTCTTAGTAGTTATTCTTTAGCCCTGTCTTCCCCAACAACTTCAAAGTGCCCATCAAGCTCCACCACCCATCCATCCAAGCGCTTCAAACTTTCCAGTTTCACCCAGAATATCCCCAAGATCCCTCAAGGTTTATTACTAGTAAGTAATAACCCTTTTCTTGAAGATATTCCCCCATTTCCATTCCTGGGATTAAACCACCCCTGTTCCAACAGGCCCCAGTGTTCCAGGTACCTAAATCCTCTGCATTTATTTGTAAGATACCTTAGAGGGATCTAAACCACCCCTGATTTATCAGGCCCCTCTGGTTTTTAATTATATTAAATTTATTTAATATAATTATTAACCTATTTTTCTCTCAAATTTTACGTCACAATTCCCCCATATCTTTTGGGAATTGTAACATTTTACCTTACCCAGAGTTAATACACTCTTTCCATATATTCTTGCACCACCTGTAGCTAGAAGGACTTGTCCTTGGCGTCAGGGAGGCTGACACCTGCAGCTTAAATCCCTCCCAGGGCGAAATCCTGCAGCATAGCATACTCACAAGGAGCTCCCCTGGAGCTAAAATCCCTCACTCTTCAATATATAAGGAGGCCTCTTTCTCCCTTTTCATTTCCCTTTGTGGATCATCAGCCTACAGAGGTTTGGTCACAGTGGTTATTTAGTTAGTGGTAGTTTTTGGTGAGTGGTAGTGTTAGTGGTAGTGGTAGTGGCCGTTGTGGAACTCCTAAAGGATCAGGAAAGAGCTTGAAGGGGAAATAGACAACAAATCCAGTAAGTAGAATATGTTGAAGCTACAGGTGCTGATGAGGCTCCCCTTCTTGACTAATGCTGAGGGGAAAGGGTTTAACTAAGAAAAAGAAAGAAAAAGGTGTGGCTATATTTCTAGTAATCCTTAGACTGCTGCTACTAATGGGAACTTAGGTTGTTTAATCAATCTGAGGCAGGGACCTTGAGAGGAGTGAGAAAAGCACTGAGAAACATTATGGGGTATGTGTTATGATTGTTATTTGTGTAAAGGTTGATGCAAAAGTAGATGTAAAAGGTTTAAAGGTGAATGTAAATGTAAACTGTACTTTTTCTAAAAGGGGAGTGCATGCCTCATCCATAGAACTAAGAGGAGTTCTACTTATACAACAGGGCACAAGATGGCTGATCCTGGCAGTAAAGTGAAAGGGGAAATGTGTTCAGAGGTATACAACCAAAAGAGAGGAGTGATAGTGTAAGAAAGATGAGCCAATGTAGCTAGAACTATGTATATAAGGAATATAATGTGACTAGTAACCAAAGAGGGTGATAAAGGCAGAAGATGTAACTATGTAATATGAATGACTGTGCTGTACAACTTTATACCAAAGAAGATATAAACTAAAGAAAAGTATGTAATATCTGTGTTTTATTTATGTACTGTATATTTATAAATCAATACCTTGTTTAATATCCTATGGGGTTGTAGTATTGGTAAAGTTATGTGGTTATAAGTGGTAATATTCTAAGAATGCTAATATCTTCTGAACCAAAGGGAAATCAGGGGTACTTTGAGTGAGTGACTAGGGGTAGTTTTGTATGTAGAATCTGATTATGTAATAATAATGAAGTATATGTGAGAGGAAATGTAAGTTGTTGATGTTTGTATGTGAAAAGGTATGGATTACCACACCGTGATAGTAGTGGTAGTAGTAGTAACAGTAACAAATAGTATTATTAACAGTAACAAGTAGTAGTAGTAGCAGAAGCTCTAGTATTGATTAAAGTGCCTTATCAAGAGATTGCTCAAGGAAGAGGTCATTACCAACCTTCAATTAACAACCCATTTATTAGTAACAATTTATATCTTACATAATTAATCCCACTGGATTATCTTTATCCAACATTGTTAGAAGTTGTAACAGATCTACGTGAATAGTGATTTGAGGTATCTAGGTCTGGTAGAGATTACTATATAAAATTAAGATCTATCTTGGAATCAGCCATATCTTTATAAATATTGATTACAAGACTCTTAGTTATTTGCATAGTACCATTTCGAGGGGCAGGTCTTTCAAACCACCCGTAAGTTGTAATAGCCTTTCAACCTATTTGCAATTTATTCCCCCCTCAGCGGATATTTCACCAAATATATTTTAGTGTCCCACAAGAGTCCTACACCGTATTCCAATCTTCACTTTATCTCAAGTTTCTCACACATGAAATACATCATCCTGTTTCTGCTTCTCAAAATTCCTATGTCTGCTCATCTCCTGCCCCATCCAAGCCCAAGCTCCCTTACTGACAGCAGCAACATTGGCTGTCCATTAAGGTCTGCTCATCCCCTGCCCCATCCAAGCCCAAGCTCCCTTACTGACAGCAGCGACATTGGCTGCCCATTAAGTTTGTTATTTTCCAATAAAAGACCCATTTCCTAGCGTCCCCAATTGAATAACCCTAGTCATCACACAAAGTCAGCAAAATGGAATTGTAAACATCAATCTTGTCAGATATGAAGTGATGATCTTCTTAGATTACTAGATGAATTGAATGATATAGAAACTTCTTCATTATTCATGTTCTTGATGAAATTTTGGAAGTATTCCATCTTTTTATTTCTTCAGTTGTGTAAAGTGCTCAGTGCAAAAGGGTACTGGTCGTAGCAGTCCTGTTGCGGGAAGCTATTGGCGTGTGCAGTATCCCGGTCTCCATTCTTGGTAGTTGATTGCATAATGATAAAAAGATAGTGGAAGATAACTAACCTAGTCATAGCAGTCCTGTCACGGTAAGCTATTGGCCGGTGCAACATCCCGGTCTCCAATCTTGGTGAGGAAAGAGAAAGGAGAACCAGAACAGGTACAGACCAGATCAAATACTATGTACAACTGGGTCAGGGTTATGGTTTTATGTCTAAAAGCATGTTGAGATAATACATAAAACCATAACTATTGATTATGTAAATATTAATAATCTTGAATACTCTAACAAGCTGCATGAGGTTCAATTTCCATCATCTGAACCTTGCTGTCTGACATTAAGTTCTCAAATTTCGGGGCCTCTGCTGTATGGAGTATTGTTTGTGATCTGGTTGGTAATTTATTTGTTGAATATAAATGAATTCATTGCTTTGTGTATTAATACCAACATCTCCAAAGATGCTGTTGATGAATTCATAATGTTGGAAATGAATAGTAAGAAGCTCATGTATTTGTTTCCTTTAAAGAGAAAGACCCTTAGCAATCAAAATCAATCAGGAGCCAACTACCATCCCTTACCCTCATCACAAGAGACAACGAAGAGGCCAAGGAACCAAGCCCGGTTGGAAATACCACTCCTGATCATCATGAAGCCAAGATGGCCATGGCATGAGTGATGGCTAAACTAGACTAAAACCATGAGTATCATGCCACCACAACTTAAAAGCTCATGACCCATTCATATGTGGCAAATAGAACATTAAACAAACATAAAAATCACATCCATCCAATCAACCACCATCCAATCAACTGCTAAGCCATTAACACTTATCCAAACTCTCAAAAAGCAAAATGAAACAACCAATAGCAAAATATCAATCATTCAAAACACTCACCTCAACTCAACTAACCTCATTCAAAGATCTCACATCAAAAATCCCCAAATCACCCCTCTCCCTCATAATCTTGTTCCATTTCATCATCTTCTATAAAAAACTTTACTCCACTTTTCCTTATCTCTCAATTTAAATATTAGCTGTTCATCTTCTTTGTAACTACCTTCACCAACCAAGAAACCATAACTCTACCCTTTTAGGTATTAGAGACACTGTATTTCTTTAAACTGTAAAATGTATAATAGATAAACAAACATTCCTGAATTAGAAATATAAGCATTTTAGTGATCCTTGGTATTCTAAAACTTCAATTGGTAATTCTGTTGAGCAAGGATACCAGAATTATGATATGACTAATTTGTACAATAATTTTAATGAGATAATAAGATAATAGGATAATGAGAGTGAATGAGGAACTTGTGATAATTGCAAAAGCTAAAAGGTGTATTTTGCATTAGACTCTGTATTTATTGTCAGCCTCTGTGATGCCAAGAACTGGATTCTTCTAGCTACACAGGGTGCAAGGTAAAAACAGCTTCAGGTTGTGCAGTGAAATGTGGGTAAAAAAGGTGAAAAGATATAAAAAAAACTATAAAGTTTTTATTGACAGAGGGGCCTGAGTTACAGGGGTATTTACTGTGCCCTCTAAAATATTCAGGACCTGTAGGCTGTGTGAACAGGGGGTATTTTGGGTACCTGAAATTCTATTCCTTTTAACAAGGAGTACACCTAGACAATAACTACTGAAGGAATGGAGGAAATAGACTTACTGCTTCTATTTCCTGTCAGGGGTTCTTCAGGGAGTTGTAGGTGGTCCAGAAGCGCTCACAAGGTTGAGTAACAGGTTGTTTTTGAGTGCTGAGAAAGGTGAAAGGTTTTTTTAATGAACTTCAGTTATAAAACAAGCAAAAACTGACTATATAACAGGCTATAAGGCTGGTTGATATGGTGGGTAAAAGCTGGTAAATGTAAATGAAGATGGGGATATCATTTCTTGGGAAGAAAGGGCTGTTTATATATCCATTCTGGTCTCTTGGGGGCGAAGAAGAAGCTCTTTTGTGCCTGGTCTAGTCTTCTACTAAGCCCTAGTTACCTGTATAACTGGTTTGGTTACGGTAGGGCTTAGTTACATGTTTCAAAAGGCCCAAAGTGGTTTAATTTTCCCAGTATGGTGATTCATTTCGTGTCTACCTTCCTTTTGGACCAGTAGTCTATTTACAACCAACCAATTGGGCTATCTTGGCCTTAGTAGGAAAAGTATGGCCATGGCGTTGGTTATGGCTTTTATTACAGGTGCAAGGTACATGTAACTATGGAAATGATGATGTAAACCTTATTTATGCATCATACCCGAACTCTATTAACCTTAATTACATAGTCTACTAGCATATATTTAAGGTTATGTAGATTTTTAAGTCATATGAAAACTTGACAGCCTTGTGAAGGGATATGAAGGAGTAATAATTACGGGGTACTTTTGCTGAGCTACCCTAGGTTAATGTTCATGTAGATTTAGAATCTGAAATAATATTTCAAGTTTTATTTATAATTTAGAAGTTATATCTAGATTCTGTGTTATATGTTTTGTTTTAATAATTTCTTTCAAAACAAAAGACGTAAGGTGTGCATTCTTTTGAGACTAAGAATATAAGTTGTATATTGGTATAATTTGCTATGGTCAGGTTGTCTCTGAATTAGCAGCAGGCTGACATTTATAATGTTACAAGCTTGAAATAAAAGAGAAATAATTTTATTGATAACTTCTCTTAACTAAAAGGGAAGAGGTAATTGGCTCTTTACTAAAGGCTAACGAGTTTCTGTATGAGAGGTGGTTTTAAGATAAAAGATGATATTAAGTCAGCCTCTGTGATGCCAAGGAGTAGTCCTTCTAGTTACACAAGGTGCAAAAATATAAAAATAAAGAGCAGATAGCTCTGAGATGGTTTGTAAAAGGGTAATTCCAATATTGATATGAGGAATGAGGGATATTGGTAATAAGAAGATAATTAATTATATTAAATAAATTTAACATAATTAAAAATATGAGGGGCCTGATAAATCAGGGGTGGTTTAATCCCTCAAAGGTATCTTGCAAAGCAGAGGATTCAGGTAACTGGAAACACAGGGGCCTGAAAAAAGGGGTGGTTTATATCCCAGGATAAAGATAGTGGAGAATTTCAAGAGAAAGGGGTTTCTACTTACTAGGAAAAATACCTTAACAGTATTGAGGTTCTTCAAGGGGGAAATTGGACAGTTGGAAGCGCTTGGAAAGGTTGTTGGGATGGCTGGATGGACACCGGGCAATTCCAAGGAAGTAAAGAGGGGCTAAAGAATAGATACTAAGACCTTACCTGACAGAATAACAATAGGGGAACTATGGTAATATGTGGGTAAGTATGGTAGTATATATGGTAAAGCATGAGGAATAAAAATAAAGGGGAAAGAAGGGATCCTTAAATGTCTTTCTGGAGTCCTGCTGGCAAAACACTGGATGCATATTTGGCTATGGGAAAAATAAAAGGAAGGGTGTAAGATTTAATATAAATGCATGTAGTTATTTATTAAATTTCCCACATGTACAGGCTGTCTACTATTGGTACAGTCTGATTATTTTAAATTTTTAGCATCTTGAGGCGCTTCTGAACCTCTGACAAGGTTTTTTTTAGATGTATTGACCAAAGGTTTCAATTACATGTCAAAATTTATTGATTAAATGTCATATGTACTTGGTGATCACACTTGTCAGAGTTTAATTGTTTTGTATTGTGTACAATGTTAAATACTTTTACTTTTTTCTTATGTGGGCACTTCAAGGGATTCTTTAATTTTAATCCCTGTAATGCAGGCTCTTTGGGAATCCATGACTGCAGAGAACTGTCAACAGACATTTTTCCACTAAGGATGTATTTATTTTATTTTGAACAGTAGTTCAATTATTATTTTTGGGAGGTTCAAATTTTGCTTCCTTCCTGCTTTTTGTGGTCTTTGTCCCTCTGAATCATCCTTAGTTTTTCTTGTATTTAATTTAATAATATAGTCTTTAAATTACATCATTTATGTTATATGTATTTATATTATACTATTCTTATTTAAATACATTATTATTTTGTGGTTTTTTATATTTATTTATTATTTTTATTCTATATTTTAATATCTAATAATTATTTCAGCGCTTAGTAGTTATACTCTTTTAAGTGTTTTACTACTAGCACTTTTAGGTTTCCTGGGCAACTTTTGCTGAAGTACCCTAGGTTTTTTTACACACTCTTCCAGATTATGTAGAAAAACTTTCACTTATCTAACTTTTATTAAGATATTCATTGTTTTATACTTATTATTATATTTATCTATTTATTATTATGTTACTATGTAATATTGTATTTATTATTTACATATTGCTGTGTTATGTTGGTTTATCTTATTATTATTCATTTATTACCTTTCATTAAATGAGTAATGATATATATTTTATTTTATTCTTATATTTTGTTCTAGTCAGGTTGTCTCTGAGCTAGTAGCAAGCTGAAAAAAGATAAGAGAGATTGTGATTAAGGAAATAACAAGTGAGAAGGAAGAAAAACAAGAGATCTGAAGATTGATTTAAGCTGTTGTGATAAGTTGTTGGTTGAGTGGAAAGAAGATTTTGGAAATGTTTGAGGGGAAGATTGATTTGGTTTTGCTATGATTTGAGTGAATAAGGTTTTTTTTGGAAATAGTCAAGGAGTGATTCACTGGCTTCAGATAGTGCCAAAACATTAGTTTTTTTTATAGTAAACAGGTATGTAGACATCTGTGGGTTGCTACTCACAGAGTTGGGCTGATGTTTTCACTGCCTAGTTGTGGCCGCCAGGGCCACGTGTGCTGAGGACATTATTCAGTGTTTTGACATCCTCAGGTTAATTTGTCAGTCAAGATTTCTTCACCTGTTTAGAGGTATTGACTGGTAGTCAGTTTTTGTGTTGTATCACTAGGGTTTTTATTGATCCACTAGGTTGTGAAGTAAGTTTGTTCGCTTACCTTTCTTTGTATGGCTGATTTCTGTAATCTGACAGAACTAAAAAACAACAACTTGGGAATAAACACATCTCTATTTATACTAGCACTCTCCATATATTTGTGTGCACACATCCCCTTGGTCCTCCTTGCCTGTCACAGCACCAGAGAAAGCTTTCTTTGTCTGTGCAGTTGAATGTATTTATCTTTTACTTCCAAGTGTCAATTTCAAATTTTTCTGTACATTTCCTACAGCCCATTTGTCAGCTTGCTAATAGTTCAGAGACAACCTGACTAGAACAAAATAAAAAATAAGTTTAATTATTAATCATTTAATAAAAGGTAATAAATGAATAATAAGATAAAAAACATAAAAAAGTAATAGGTAACTAATAAATACATTATTACATATTAACATAATAATAAATAGATAAATATAATAATAAATATAAAACAATGAATATCTTATAAAAAATTAGATGAGTAAAAATATTATTACATAATCTTGAAGAAATTGTAAAATTACCTAGGGTACTTTGATGAGATGGACCAGGGCTGGAACAGCAGCCAGTGGGATGATGAGTGTGTGGAAAGATGAGGAAAAAGTTCTTCCACACACTGACTGCTGTCCCGGGTATGCTAGATAACTAGTGACATGTAGGTGAAATGAGGAGTGAAAACGTGACTGAAGGAAATGTAGCACACTACAGATGAAACAAAGTGAATAAACTCAACATACTTCAGCAAACGTTGCCCAGAAACCTAAAACTGCTAGTAGTAAAACAACTTAAAAGAGTATAACTACTAAGCGCTGAAATAATTATTAGATATTAAAATATAGAATAAAAATAATAAATAAATATAAAAAACCACAAAATAATAATGTATTTAAATAAGAATAGTATAACATAAATACATTTGATGGAAATGATGTAATTTAAATACATATATAATAATAGTGACAAGACTATATTATTAAATTAAATACAAGCCACACTAAGGATGAGTCAGAAGAACAAACACCACAAACAAAGGGAAGGAAAAAACATGAGAACCTCTGAAAAATAATAATTGAACTACTGTTCAAAATAAAATAAATACATCCTTAGTGGGAAAAATTCTGTTGATAGATCTCTGCAGTCATGCATTCCCAAAGAACCTTAATTACAGGGATTAAACAAGAAGCTCTTGAAGCGCCCACATAAAAAAAAAAGTATTTCACATTGTACACTATAAAAAACACTTAACCTCTGACAAGTGTGATCAACAAGTACATATGACGTTTAATCAATACATTTTGACATGTAATTGAAACCTTTGGTCAATACATCTAAAAAACCTGGCCAGAGGTTCAGAAGCGCCTCAAGATGCTAACAATGGAAAATAAACAGACTGTACCAATAGTAGACAGCCTGTACATGGGCATTGATAAACACACACTCACGCCAGGGGAGTTTGGCGTTTTTTCACGCCTCAGCCACCCCAAATTGGCGGGTTTGGCGGGCACGCCAACGCCTGTTGGTGTGTTTCCAGGCACACCAACGGGTTTGGCGTGCCTGTGAGATACACCAAAGATTGCGGGTGCAGTTTCTCTTTTTCTCAGGATTGCAGATTGGTTTTCTTTTTTTTCAAAAATTGACTTCCTCAAGTTATCAAAGTTTTTCTCAAGATAAAACAAAACAGAAAAAAAAATGGAAGTGCGGGGACTAAGTGGTTCTCAATCCGGGGCGGTCTGGGCACTTGGAACTTAGTTTGTTTTGTTTCTCTCAAGTTTTCTCTCTTTGGCACAGGTGTTGTCTCAGGTTAGCGGGGGCAAGCAAATGGCGCATAGTATTTCAGCATAAGAGAATAAAAGAGGATAGAGGGATACAAGAAGAAGAGTAAGTGAGAGAAAAAGTCTGTAGCACTTAGTCCAAGAAAGCGGCGGGTTGAAGACGGGCGGGCAGCGCGGCGGAAGACCTGTGGAATTCTTGGAGCATTTCTTGGCAGGTTTTGGCGGGGATTGTGACCACTTTCTTCAACAAACCTTTGACCAGCGAGGTTTGACTTTCTAGGAACGGTAGAAGGTCCGCTTCATGGACACCGGACTTGTATTCCTCGTTGGGGATTGCGGCCCGGTATGGCGACTTGAGGAAGCTGGGTGCGGGTGCGACGCCAAGAGGTCGGGAAGGAGAGGGGGCGGAGCCAGAGAGGGAGTGCGGAGTGGGGGAGTAGGGGGGCGGGGTGGAAGAAGGGAGGTCATAGGTGGAGGGGAGGGGGTAGGTGAAGGAGGGGGGGTGGAGTAGGTGAAGGTGGAGGTGGCGGGGCAGGCAAAGGGGGTGGAGGAAGGTCTGGGGTAGGAGGGACAAAGAAGGTAGTGTAGGGGGGTGGTTGAGGAGGGGTGGAAGGTGGTGGTGGAGGAGGGGGATGGAAAGGGGTCGGAGCTCGGCGTGGTGGAGGAGGAACCGGGGATTGGCGTGGCAGAGGGACCAGAGAACGGCGAGGGGAATTGAGGTCCATTCCAGCACCAACGTTGAAATGGTGGCAGGTTGCCCAGGCTTGAAGGGCGGCGACCCAGGTTGGTTGGGGAAGTCCTTCCGTTCAGGTTTTGGTGTAATTTGGGTGGTTCCAACAGGGGTCCTCAGTCGGTCGGAACAAGCACGGAGTTGAGGAGGGGAAGGGGTGGAAGAGGGAATCAAAATGTGGTTCGGAGTCTCAAAAGAATCTTTGCGGCGGCGCCGCTTTTGACAAGTTTGAGTACCGGCTTGGGAACAAGGCTGGGGACAAGGGGCATTCCTGCAAGCCAAGGAGCATTGGTGATGGGACAACGCGCAGGACGTGCAGGAAGCTCCAGGCGCGGGTTGGACGCAAGGAGAAGAAAGAGAAGCGTGGCTGGACCGGGCAGCGCAGCAATCACAGGGGGGTTGGGGATAAGGCATTGTAGGTATGGGACGGGAAGGTGGGTATGGCTGTACAATCAAAGGTATGGGAGGGATGGGTAGTGTGGGAATTGCTGGGGACAGGATTCAAAAGCGAGGGGGATGTGGGAGAGCTTATATACAGGAGGTGCAGCAATGAAGCTGAGCCCGCAGCCGCGGGCTTAGCGGCAGGCTGAGGCTGAGGTAGGGGGGTACTTACCAAATGTCACCAAACATTCCGTGGGGAAAGCACAAGGGCGCAGCATGTGACATTCTATAGTTGGCGCGGGTGATTGGTTGAGCGGATAAGGACCGCTTCAGTATGCGCGACGTAGGGGGACCGGGTGGAAACACAGGGTTTGGGGCACCAGGCCCGCAAGCGGAGCGGGGCAGAAGGAGCTGAGCCGTGCACAGGGGGGCAACAGACAACTGCAGGGGTCAACGGGGTATAGTAGTTGGGGGCAGGCTGCGGTGCAATGTGGAATTGAGGAGACGGGCAAGTAGGGCTCCAGGGCCGGTACCAGGGATTGCGGGTCATGACCGGGGGGGTGTTGTATAAATAGAGTGTTGTACAAGAGTGGCGGGATCTTATCTTATCTTATCTTATCATCAAAGTAGATAGATATCAACTACAGAGCATATAAGAAATCTCTTTACTCTAAAATCTCTCGTTGTGAATTTCAGCGTGTGCGGACAGCGGAACTGAGTGTCAGATTTTCAATTCTAAAAGTTGAGAAGGTGGAGAGGGAGGGTGTTTGTGAAAGAGGAGCTGGGTTGATCTCAGGTGGGACAAAGGCAAAAATGCTCAAACTCAATAAATTTTATTTCATGTAAGAGGAGCAGAATTTAAAGTGAACAACTAGAGAGCCCCCTTGCAAGATCCAAAGGGGGCCTATACATGACTAATCACTAAACAGGGGACAGTTACTGGGGACAGAAGACAGGGGACATGGGACACAACAGGAACAGGAACAGGAACAGGAATAAGAACTGGGGACAGGAACAGGAACAGGAATAAGTACTGGGGACAGGAACAGGAACAGGAACTGGAACAGGGACATGGGAGAAGGAGAAAAAAAGGAAAGAGGTGAGCGGACTCGGATGCTCAAATTCTGACACTGAGAAGGGCATCTCAGGAAAAAAAACGCAAGAGGAACAGTCCCCTTGCTGAGTAAAAGGTGTTGCAGGGAATCCAGTCAATCATCCGCTAACAGTTGTTTATCCCGCAGAGGAAATAAAAGAATCACCGGAACCAACCAGGAAGAAGGGCAACCTACCTTTGCTGTCACCATGGTTGCCTTTATTTCCACATTGGGGTTTGTCAATATCCAGATTGGACGCTCAAAAAACACTGGACCCATGTGACAGGTTTTGTGACACTTCTGGAGATGGCTGTGTTGAGAGCATACAAAGGCTAGCTATGGCCATCTGTTGAGTTTTTCTGTTCCTCCTCAAAAGTATCTTCCCTCCATTTAATGTTCAGAGAATCAACCTGTTTTTTCAGACTAGAATACATCATAAATATTAAGCTATTTGTAATTACAATCCTTAATTTAATTGATTGTTATTTCTTTTTTCTGAACTCATTTTATGATTACTAAAAACTGATTACTAGAATTAACGCCTCTTAGTATTTGTGGTTTTTGTAATATGTTTTTTTTTGATTATTATACTAGCTTGACTAAAAGAGACTGAGAAGGCCTGACTAGTTATTTCTTCCAAGTACTCATATTATACTCCTCTCAGTTTTTATTCAAAATTAGTTTTTATTCATTTTCATTTCTCAACCACAACTTGTCACACTTGTAACTAGTCTATAAAAACATAGCCTAGTCCAAGCAATAACATCATCAGTTCTCCTCGAAAATCCAAGTCCCCTTCTTTTGAGTCACCCCAGAGTCTGTTCAAAAATCCCCTTCCTTCGCCTTCTCTTCGCCAAAAATCCAACACCATCTTCTCCACAATTGTTTCCTTTCCCTGCTCAACCATTTAGGACATTCACCGCTGGCCACCGCAATGTTACCTGCTGCCAAACAACCACATAAATTGTTGATTAAATCTGAAGATGTACAATCTTATGATTATTCAGTTGGCAGTGAGTTCTTCTAGTTTCTTAATTCTTTTACTTTAGGAAAACTGGCTAAACTGCTTGTGTTTCTAGATGTGATGGATGCACCACCCAAATCCTTTTTCACAAGTTTCACTTGTCAGCCTTAGAGCTAATACAATTAGCCTACAAGTCTTCCTTACACAGATTTTCAGACCAAAACATCTTTTACAGTTTTGAACTTAAACTTGTTTTGACTTCAGATTCTGTTTTCTCATCATATTTTAGCCCTAGTCACAACGGAGAATTTTCTCTATATCTTACTCCTTCATATAGTAATGAATTACTGGTGAATTTATTCTATATATTGTTACGCCGTGTTTCAGATGCAAGCTGACCACAAGCCAGCACTGCTTATGTCATCAAACTATGAAAATTTTTGATTCTGAGTATCCTCTACACCCCAGAAGATACACAGACTCCAGAATACCACACAACAACCACACACTTCAGAAAAAAGGACTTCAACCAGTTGAACTCAAGCAGCTTCCTCACCAAGGTCTAGGAATATTAAGTAAGGCCCTCACTTCTCTGATTACTTCCCAGTTCAACTGTCATTTAATCAATTAGTGAGTCCCTTCTTCTGCTACTCTTTCAACTCTTTCAACCATCCTTCTTTCCCCAGTCTGTCTGTTCTGTTCTATCCTCCCCTTTTCCCTTCTTTCTACTATATCCTCAATTCCCAAGCAGTGGAATAGAACCAAGAAGATTGAATCCTGCTAGATAAGGAATAGCCCAGCAATAATTTGCTTGATCATTCTAATATCCTGTCCCCTTGTATGTTTGTTGATTTTATCAGGGAAAATCAACCAGGTTTCCATTTAAGAATCCTTGAGTCAGTTTTCTTTGACCAAAAAAAGATTGTCTGGCTTCAGTCTCCTTTGACCAGTTCCCTTCACCCAGTTTCAGTTGTGGAAGAAGAGGCTGAACCTCAGTAGGCAGCTCCCCAGATCATTCAAGATCTTTCCTTTTTATTAATTCTTATACTAGTCATATTTTTCTACTAAGTAATTTATTACTTAATCCCCCTTTTCCTTGTGTCTTGTTGTCACTTAAGAGGCACAGGCTCACATCACTGGTCTCAAACACTTTGTGGTTATGGTCTGAAGGTTTGTGCATCCAAGCTGGACAAGAATGTCTACTTTGCATGCAAAGTTGGCAGGGAAGACAAAAACTCAGTCAATTTTGTCCGGTTTCAAGAATCTAGGAATACACAACTTGGGTGCTGCTTCAAAATATCTGGCCACAAACCAACTTCAGTAAAACACATGGATGCACCATGGACACTCTGCTGGCAAAAATCCATTGAGCACAATCATGGTCCAATTGACCTGCAACATGTGGTTATCCACAAGAAGCTCTCTGTCAAAGGCCAAACCAAGGTTGATTGCTTATTTTCTCTTGGAATTCAACCACAGGCAATCACTAGACTCCTTACTAGCAGTGAAGGAAATTTTGTAACCAACAGAACAATATACAACAAAACGCAGGCACAGAGGGCAGAGAAGAGGGCTGGAAACACCCCAATCAAGTACCTCCTACGTTTCCTGAAGGAATCCAATTGGAAACACGAGGACATTTACAACACGGAGGGCAAGCTCCTTCACTTGTGGTTTGCGCAACCAGGATCTTTGCTTCTTGCTTGCAGGTTCCACCATGTGGTCAACATTGACTGCACTTACAAGACAAACCTGAACAGCTACCCCCTCCTGCATGTGGTTGGCCAAACTGCAACCAATCACAGTTTTTCATTTGGTTTTTGTGTGATGAGACACAAGAAGAATGAGGCCTACTCATAGGCTCTTGATAAGTTGAAGTGGGTGGTATATCTGACTCATCAACTCAGAGACCAAAACTGACATTCATCACTCTACTGAGCTAGCTGTAAGCAAACTTGGGTTCTAGAACTTGGTCTCCAAAGCTTATTTCTTTGTTCTAGAGTGCGTAACTGGACTGCAGTGAAGAGTATACAAGATACTCTTACAATAGGAGGTGGGTTGATCTGGTTGGGGGGTGGGAGGATTGTTTGATGTCTGTTGAAGGGTTATTGTTGGATTGTTTTATTTGGAAATGTTTGGATTGAGTTGGCCTGTGACTGGAATTTGAGGAAAGCCTGTACTGTTGTTATAGGAGGCAGTTTGGGACAATTGGTATGGGAGAAGGTTGTTGTATGGAACAAATGATGTTATTTTTTGCCCCATATGGGGTGCAGGTTGGCCATGATTTGGAATTGGAAAGGCCATTGATTTTGATGGATATGAGGGGTGGCTATGGTTGGTGAAGCTGGGGTGTTGGTGTGTGGGATTATGTGTGATTGTGGGTATTGAGGATGCAAAAGCATTGTGTAGGTAATTGGGGAAGCCAGGGAATAGATCAGACGTTTGGGGAGGGATGGTGGAGTTGGACAGGGCATGGAAACAAGGGGGTTGCCCAAATTGAACTGGTGGTTGCGGCTGATGGAACTAGGAGGAAGGAATGCATGAGCAAGTTAGTTAAGTAAAAGAATTGGTCAGCGTGTACATACATTCTGTTCCAAGTGTGACTGGGTGTCAATAGGCTGAAAACTGGCATGCATTATTACATTAGGGTATTGCGGGTGCGGCTGATTTTGGATGCCATATGGGTTGGTAGATACATGGTAGTAGGAGGAGTTTTGGCCTGGCTGAGACATTTTTGGCTGTAAATAACAGCCAGACTGAGTAATTTTGGCTGGTATTTACTTTGATAGACATGCGCTTACAATGCTTGAGGGTAATAACAGTTGAGGCAAAGAATACTTGCTGATATCTGTGTGTTCAGAGGAACAAACAGAAATAATCAGCTGGCATGAAAATAATAATAATTAAGAGGTGGAGAGGTGAATTGGATCTGAGTGGAAGAAAATCAAGTGCTGGTGTGCCCATCCAGGGCTTAGACAAGAGGAATGGGGCCCTTGGATTCCTATATGGAGATATACTGGGGCACTTTAGGCCTGTCAGCCTGGGTATTAAACTAACCGTGGTTAAGGGTTGTAACTGAGGTAGGTTAATGGTTTAAAGTGGTTTGGGTAAGTTAAATATCCTGTAAAAAAGGATATTCCTCAATCAGTAAGTCTTGTCTGAGAGGCATGCTCTAATTGCTCTAATTAGGCGCATCCAAATCAATACAAAGTATTGATAGGCATCCAAGGAGAGACTCAACTTGGGTTTGTGGTTTCTAGCTTATTGAAGGTAGGTTGTGGCCAATTCTTGAGGTAATAACAGTATTAGATTATAAATTATCCAGAATTGGGGTAATGGTGGAGAATGGGGAACTAAGCAAGGTAAATAACTGTAAGGTATGTACTGTGCTAAGGTGTTTTAAATTTTCTCTGGGGGATAAACAGATGTTTACAAGCTGATTATATATTGTAATATCTCCTCTTGGGGAGATTGTGAGCGCTTCCATGACCTGGGAGGTACTGTGGAACTTCAGGGGCAAGACAGATCCTTTTGGGAGGATCTGTTAATGTTTATGATGTGATTTCTACTAAGGCTGTGTTATGGGACACAGCTTTGATCATTAGTCCTTAGTGGGATTGGATCACATCATGAAATTTATATTGATTGATCTGTTATTAATATTAATAAAGTTATTAACTTATAATGATGTCATTTATTATTGGTACATCTTATAACTATTAATTATTATAATATTAATAAGTTCTTTATTACTAAGATATTAAAGTACATATCTTATACGTGAAATATTCCAATGTTAAGGAATGTGGGCGTAATCAGAGGGGAAAGAGTGACATCTTTTACTCTGGATATTTCACGTGAAAGGAGGGCAAAGGGCCTACAAGATACATGTCTTGTATAACGGGAGTACATAGAGTAACCAGAATTATTCATGTATTATTAGTGAATGTATTATTAAAGTATTTATATTAATTATAGTAATGAATGTACTTTAATAATAATAATAGTAATGTAATAATAATGAATGTATAATAATAATAATAATGATAATAATAATAATAACTAAAGAATAGTACTTATTATTAAAGATAATAATAATTAATGTTACATGAAGTTATTTGAAGGAATAATATTAATATATAGTAATAAGAATAGATAAGAATAGTAATTATTATTAGAGATAATAATAATTAATAATATTTGCAGTTATGTGGTACATGTCAGGTACTGTGATATGTACTCAGTGGCTGACCAGGCCCAAAATGTCAACCTTGGGAGGCGGGGAACACCAAAAGGGGCCTAGGGGGCCCTTTTCAAGGCTTGACAGCTGGAATGAGGCTCACTACAGTTGGCCCCTTGTTCCCAGTCATAGTGGGCCCTTTTTGCCCCTTTACTAGGTCCTTTGGGGCTTGTCCCAGTGTCAATACAGGGCCTAATGGGCCCTGATTAGAATTTTAGTTGTTTTTTTATCATTTTTTTTTTGTGGTTTTTTGACCTATTTTGCCTTTTTTTTTCTTGCTGTTATGTTGTATTTTTTTGTTTATCTGCATTATGTTTTCATTTTTTTTTTCTGATTGTTTTTATTTTTATTTTTGTTATTTTTTAATTTTTTTTGAATAATCATTTTCATTCTTACAGGGTAACGGGGGAACAGGGGGCACGGGGGGCTTGAGGGCACAGGGGGCTTGGGATAAAAAAAATCAACTCACAGATGGGCTGGTCCAGTTGTTCTGTTTCAGGTTGGGTGCCTTGGCTTGCTTGGATTGGGTTGGGTGGCTCAGCTTGGTTGGGGGTTGTGGGGTTGTGTGTGAAGGGGGGGGGGGGGGGGGGGGGGGGGGGGGGGGCTGAGAGAAGGGGAAGGAAGGGGTTGATGATTGATTGGATGAAGTGAGCTGGTGGTTGTGGTTGAAATCCGCTTGGGGGGGGGGGGGGTGGGATGGTGGGCCTGGTGGTGCAGGCTGATGTTGTCAGCTATGTGTATGAAACACTAGCTTAATTTCTATAAATAAGCCAGGTACTATCACTGCGCTGAAAGTTTATCTGAATAAATATGTATGTTATTCTCTCTATAGTTTCCAAACTATGCACAGAGGATAACCTAAAACTCCTTATAATTGTGGATTTAATATACAAATCAATCAATTGGAGAAGACCAATAGTTAACTGTGTAGGTTTGGCTATTCTTTGTCTTTTTGGGTAAGTTATAGCAATATATATTGCTATTAAGCAGCTGGAAAGAACTTAAGCTGATTGGCTACTGTCAGAGGTGGTAGTCTTGCAGCAACTGCTCTATAAGGAATAGATCAATTCCAAGGATGGGGAATTCTAAGGTAACTTGAGACTAATTCCAGTAAATAAAGGTTGGGTTGGATAAAAGGGAATACACTACTCTAATAGTAGGATGAAAATATTCAGTTTACTTACAAAATGTGGTACTGGGTGAATATGCTGAGGAACCAATCCTAGGCCAGAAATGGCCTCCTTTTATATCCTAGAGAATCCTTTAAGAAGGATCTAGAATATTATTTCAAATTCTACTCTAATGTATTACAGTTCAAATGTACTATGATGTAATGGGAACTGTTTTACATTGAGTACAGTATTTTTTCTTTCCCCATGACCTCATGACAAGTATGTATACCCAATCTCATCATGGGAAAATTCTTATAATATAACACTGGGAAATTACCACGCAATTATGTAATTTCTTTCTTATTGGCATAACATTATATTCTTATAGTTATGCAAATAAGTTCTATTTTCTCTCAGCTCTTATGACAATAGTTTTAATCTATATTTTTACAGTTATTCCATCTCCTACTAAGTACCTTCTGAGATATGGTAAAGTAATATAAGGAGTAGGAATTTAATAGTGGTTTAAGTGAGGTACCCCACTTTATTTTGCATGAAACTTTTATTCCTGTAACAATATTCTAGGATATATTATTATTAATACAATATTTTATTATATTCTACAGTAAAGTAAGTTCTTAGGATACTCTGGAGTATCTGTAGGGCTGACAGATTTCATTTCCACAATCCATTGTGGACATGACATCATTTCTATCTATGTAGTTCAGGGGTGTGCGTGCCCCCACCTATATACATAGGAAGGGTGTGCGGTTTGCACACCCTTTCTATGTATATAGGTGGGGGACCGCATGCCCCTACCTATATACATAGATAGGCACACCGCTAATCTATGTATATAGGTTGGGACACGCCCCTGCCTATACACATAGAGAAGGGCGTGCGAATTGCACACCCTTTTCCAAACGGGGAGTGCAACTGCACACCTACAGGTGTCAGCCTACGTGATGCCAAGGATAAATCCTTCTAGCTAAATGTGGTGCAAAGTAAGAAGTAAAAGAGTATAAAGCTCTTGGAGGTGGATACAGAGTCTAATTACCAAAGAATGAAGGGAATTGTGACTTTAAAAGAATAGAGAAAAAGTGGTAATAATTATATTAAATAAATTTAATATAATTAAAAGCAGAGGGGCCTGATAAATCAGGGGTGGTTTAATCCCTCTAAGGTATCTTGCACGTAAATGCAGAGGATTTAATGAACTGAAAAACTGGGGCCTGTGTGAACAGTTGTGGTTTAAAGAAAGGAATGGGGAATATTCTCAAGAAGGAAGGTTTATTACTTACTGGTAATAATCCTGAGGGAACTTGAGGATATTCTGGGTGAAAACTGGAAAAATTTTAGCGCTTGAAGAGGTGATTGGTGGAGCTGGGTGGTAACTGAGGTGTTTGTGGGGAAGACAGGGCTAAAGGAATACTACTAAGGGACTTACCAGGATTTTTACAAAGATTGGTATGTGATAAAAGGTGGGTAAGTGTCTGGGTGGTATTGTAAAGCATGAGTAGCCTTCTTTGTGCGGTTGAAGAGCTCCTTAAATAGTCTTGAGATCCCTCTGGGGACCCTGTAGGTGTTATTGGCCAACTTGTGGGATCTTTGGACCACATCTACAGCATCCATTGCTTTGAGTATAAGTCACCAATTTAATGCATAGTATTTTTATTATTATTTATAATAATTACAGTATGTATCACATCAGTACTGGTTGGTATTTATTAGTATCTGTGGCTTATTGGTATCTTGAAATAAGCCACAGTATTTTATTTTGTACTGTGTTTAATATTACTGTAGTTGTTTATAGTATGTATGACAATATAACATGATACAACTATTTATTTTAGTCCCCACACTGCCAGCATAATTGCCTAGGATGAAGTCATCCTAGTTAAACTGGGATGCACTCAACCAATTTAAACTTGGTTGAAATCAACTGATGAAATATAAATCCAAGGGACCCCCCTTGGTTTTATATTTTGACATTGGTTGAGGTCAAGCTATTTTAAATTGGTTGTTTTCATCCTAGTGTAACTGGGATGAACTCAACCTAGGCAATTATGCTGGTAGTGCCAGTAATATTTATTACATATGTAACACAAGCACTGAGGTTACTGGGGTGCTTTTTGTTTCCTTGAGTGTTGTGAGCCTGGGTCTCTTGAGTGACAACAGGACACAAGGGAAAGGGGGAACAAGTAATAGAATTGCTTAGTAGAAAAAAGTAGAACTAGTATAATGATAATAAAAAGATCTTAAATGATCTGGGAGCTGCCAAATGAGTGGTCAGCCTCTTCTTCCACAACTGAAACTGGGTGAAGGGACCTGTTCAAAGGAAACTGAAGCCAGCTAATCTTTTTTTGGTCAAAGGAAACTGACTCAAGGATTCTTAGATGGAACCCTGGGTGATTTTCCCTGATACAATCAACAAAAATACAAGGGGACAGGATCTTGGAATGATCAAGCAACTTATTGCTGGGCTATGCTTTATCTAGCAGGATTCAATCTTATTGGGTCTATGCCACTGCTGGGGAATTGAAGGTGTGGTAGAAAGAAGGGAAAAGGGGAGGATAGAACAGAACAGACAGACTAGAGATAAAGGACTTGGGAGGATTTGATGAAGTTGCAGAAGAAGGGAATCACTGGTTGATTAAATGACAGCTGGACTGGGAATTAATCAGAGAAGTGAGGAGCCTTACTTAATATTCCAAAATCTTGTTGAGGAAGCTGCTGGGTTCAACTGGTTGAAGTCCTTTTACTGAAGTGTGTGGTTGTTGTGTGGTATTCTGGAGTCTGTGTATCTTCTGGGGTGTAGAGGATACTCAGACTCGAAAAGTTTCATAGTTTGATGACATAAGCAGTGCAGGCTTGTGGTCAGCTTGCATCTGAAACACGGCGGAACAATATATAGAATAAATTCACCAGTAATTCATTACTATGTGAAGGAGTAAGATATAGAGAAAGTGCTCAGTTGTAACTGGGGCTAAAATATGATGAGGAAACAGAATCTGAAGTCAAAACAAGTTTAAGTTCAAAACTGTAAAAGATATGATCAAGTTTTGGTCTGAAAATGTGTGTAAGGGAGACTTGTAGGCTAATGGTATTAGCTCTAAGGCTGACAAGTGTATAATTTATTGGTCCTGGTGTCTGCGTGCCATGCTGTCAGCCCCCGTCTCTTAAGTGACGCGGGGTTGAATAAATAGATATTTAATAATACTTATAAAGTATTATTATCTATATGTATGGTCTCACTATAGCCGGTGAGGCCAGTGGAAATGAAGCTCTGATACACTAGAAAGTGTATGAGCTGGCACCCAAGGGTAAACAAGGGAACACTTGTAGATAATACTACAGTGCTTTTTGCTTCAACTACTCCTTTTAAAAAGATAGAGGACTTCTAGTCACTAGAATAAATATTCAGTGACTAGGAGAAGGTCCAGAAAGGGGGGAAAAGGTAGAGAAAGGCTTGATTGGATTATAAAAAACCCCACTCACTGATTTGTAGTAAGGTGTACGGGTTTGTATGGTAATAATCTGGGGGAAATTCCCTTTTGGAAGGAATCTCAGCCCATTTAAATATTACACAATATGATACCCCAATGTAATAACTCAAAGAGTTTGTATTACATGGGGTAATTCAAGATAATAGTCTCCTTTTAGGAGACTTAACCAAATTGTAATATTTAAGGGTAAATTAATGGAGAGATATTAATCTCTCATTAAATTAGAATTTCTTATTATTATTTATTTTATTAAAAATGATCAATACTGTATAAAATGAATACAAAAATTATGAGTCTTATGGGAATTGAACTTATAACTTTAAGATAATTTACTTAGTTCAATTTTTATTCCCTTTTTTATAAACATAAGTCCTTAACCATTGGGTTATGTGACTTGTATTATTTTGGAGACATGTGGACCAATTGTCTCAATGTCTGACATTCGCCCCCACCAAAAAAATTGCTCAAACAGAGGAATTTTTTGATCTTTTGGATGCTCTAAATTGTCTCAAGAGTACTGAGCTATTAGTTATTTTTTCAGGTTGTAACCATAGATCATGCTCAGATTGGCAATTTTTGAATCTTACTAGATATAGTTTGCAATCTTTCCCTTCTTTTCTAGTTATTTTTTCTTTTAAAATTTTGAGAGGGATCTTATCCTCACCTTTTTTTTCCATGGGAGGTTGTATTTTAGTAGTTACTTCAGTATCTACTTCACCACTAGGACTAATATATTTTTTAACAAACTTATAGGGAAAGTTGGGTGTTTTTGACTGAATTCTTCTGTTAGGATTACTTCTACTGCATTTTTCCCATGGAATTGTTTAACAACAAAAGGTCCCACATAAGCATCCTTTAATTTTCTAGGACCACCCAAATTATTAAAATTGACAGTGGAAATCAAGACCATATCTCCTACTTTCAAATCATGATCTTTATGAGTCTTGTCCCACCTTTGCTTTTTGTACTCTGTTGCTTCTTCAATGCAAACTCTAGCTTTTTCTTCTGCTTGAAAAATCATTTTTTGGAAGCATTCAGAACTTGGATGTAAAGTTATTGTTTCAGATGATAAAAAATCCCTTGGCATACTTGGTATCCATTCTCTTTCCAACTCGAATGGTGTCATACCTGTTACTGAGTGGACACTGGAATTGTAAGCAAATTCCAGAGCAGGAATTAAAGATACCCAGTCATGTGTATACCCATCAGAAGTTTTAAAGTCTATCCCATAAGCACAGTACCTTCTGATCATGTCTTCTAGGGTTTGGATCATTCTTTCTGCTAAACCATCTGTCTGGGGATGATAAGCTGTTGAGAAAGCTAGTTTAGTTCCCATGATTTCAAATACGTTTTGCCAAAATTCAGAAGTGAATTTAGGGTCTCCATCTGTTATAATAGTTTTAGGACAACCTACGTCACTTACTATGTTGTTCCAAAATATCAGGGCTATGTCCCATGCACTACTTTCTTTGTAGCATGGTAAGAACCTAGCTCTTTTAGAGAACCTATCACATACTGCTAAAACAGCATTGAAGTTATCTGTTCCTGCAGATGGTAGAGCAGTAACAAAATCCATATTTATTACTTCCCATCTCCCTTTGGGTTCTTCTATTGTTTTCAGGAGTCCAAATTTATTCCCAGTAGACCTGTTTGCCTTTTGACACCTGTCACATGAATCACAATACTGTGCTACTTGTTTTCTCCAATCTGGCCACCAAGCCAGACCTTGGACTCTAGCAATAGTCCTATCAGTAGAGAAGTGACCAGCTGTGACAGAGTCATGGCATTCATTAAGAACAATTTTAATGTGTTCATCTAGTATTAACACTACATAAATATTATGTCCTCTTCTGTGATAAATTAGTCCATCTAGAAGAACAAATCCGCTTTCTTTAAAATGCTTTTTCCAAATCCCTTCAAGGCCTTCTATAAGTCCTTGATCAGAATGTTTGGACTTTAATAATTTAAGAATTATTACAGTGTGTTTCATAGCTTTTTTTATCAATTCCCAAAAGGTAGAAGACAATCCAGACATTGATATGGCTAGAATGGAATTTGTGTCTTCCACATATTCTTCTTCAAATGCTGGGTTGGACTTGTCATTTGGCAATGCCCAATTGGCCAAACATTCTGACATGGTCATTGGGAATGGTAAAATTGATGAAATTGTACTTTCTGAGGTATCTTCATCATAAGCTGGGTTGTCAGGGTTATTTGGTAATGCCCACCTTGACAGCCCATCTGCATTTTTATGAAAAATTCCGTCTCTGTGGATTATTGTCATTGAGCCTCTCCACTCTTGGATTGCTATTTGCCACCTCAGCATGTGCCTGTTAGGGGTTTTCATATTGAGCAGAGACCTAAGGGCCATGCAATCAGTGATAACATCAAATTCACATCCATCTAGATAATAATACAATTTATCTAAAGCCCATACTAGGCATAAACATTCTAGCTGGGAAGCGCCATAATTTTTTTCAGAGTCCTTAAGTTGTCTTGATATAAAGCAGATTGCACCTTCTAGTGGTTTATCATTGACAATTTGTACTTGGTGTAAAGCTGCTCCTATTCCTTCCATACAAGCATCCACGTATAGCTTAAACCTCAGTTTTGGATCAGGGTGGAAAAGTAAGGGCGCATTTGTCAAAGCAAACTTGATAGACTCATATGCTTGTATTCTTTCTGCAGTCATTTCAAAGACTACTGTGGGACTACAAAGTTTATACAAGCAGGAGGCCATAGTACCAAAGTCCTTTATGTGAAGTCTGTAACACCCTGCAAACCCAAGAAACATTTGCATTTCTTTCACATTTTGAGGTACTGGCTTAAGAAGCACTGCAGCTACTCTGTGCTTATCTATTCCAAGAGAAAGTCCACTAACTATATGGCCCAAAGCTTTTAATTCAGAAAAGCCAAATTGGCATTTTGATAGTGAAATTTTCATATTCATATTTATGACTTTATGAAGTATGGTTCTTAGTCTTATAATATGGTCATCCCAATTATCTGAGAAAATGATAATATCATCTATGTAGATAATGAGCCAAAGCTGATTCAACTCATTAGAAAATTCTGTATCCATCATCCTTTGAAAATGGGATGGTGCATTTTTAATACCAAAGGGCATACGTAGGTATTCAAATATGCCAAGATGGCAAACAATGCGCAAAAATTGCCTACTGTCTTTATGGATGAGGTTTTGATGAAACCCTTTCAGGACATCCATGCATGTAATGTACTTGGATTTATGCAACTTTGCTAAGGATTCCATTATCTTAGGCATTGGATACCTGTCTGGATTGGTGTATGTGTTCAGGGCTCTGAAATCTCCCACTAATTTAGACTTGTTATTGTGCCAGGCTATGATTACTGGAGTTGTAATATCAACTATCTCATTTGCCCCTACTTTCCTGATAACTTTCAATTTAAGGAGTGATTGTATGTGCTCTTCTAAAGCTTCTTTGCTCCTGGGGCTTGCTGGATAAGGTGCTTTCCAAAGAACAGGTGGATAAGGTCTATCAATATTAAGGCTAAGTTTTACTTCATGGCCTTTGATAGCTCCAAATGGTTCCTCTATTGTAGCAAATGCAGCCTTGCAATCCGATAACAACACAAATAAATCACTTCTTTGTGAATCAGATAGAGACAAATTAATTTTTGCCTGTTCTTTCACTTCTTGAACAAAATTTTCTTGCAGTGCATTATGAGCTACTATCTTTGCTCCATCTAGTAAAAAGGGGTAATCAGTATTATCCTTTCCTATTTTGAAGTAACTTCCCTGATCATTCATGATAGAGATTTTAAAATGACTTAGGTAATCATTACCCATTATAAAGTAGTCAACCACCACATTTTCAAGAACAATAAATTCTGTTGGAAAAATATATTCTCCAAATTTTAGATTCACCATGACTATGCCCATAGTAGTTAGCTTATCTGAACAGCTATGGAATTTGTCTTTGCACTTTGATCTGACAAAAGTTTTCCAGTTTGCACAGAATTTGGACAAGTAATGTTGACTGACAACTGACTTGAAAGCTCCTGAGTCTAAAAGTACTTTGCAATCTTTATCCCTACATTTCATTTGTACAATTCTATTGCTTCCACTCACAGCGGTCACAAAGTAGTTGACTTCCTTAGGCATTACACAAATTATAGCTGCAGAGTTATCTTGCTGATCTCTATTACTTTCAGATTCTCCCTCAGAATCAGTCAGATCCTCTATGGTAGTTACTTTTTTAGAGTTCTTTGGGCAGTTTCTAGAAGTGTGGCCCATTTTGTCACAAGAATAGCATTTAACTTCCAGAACTGGTTTTTGAGTTGCTTCCCTTTTATCAGGTATATTGTTGCTTGGGTATGTTTTACCTCCCACATACTTTCTTCTTTGTCCTATGCTAGTGTTTCAGTTATATCTTCCAAGACATTAATTAAAGAAGTGAGTGTTTGATTGTCCTTCATTGAATTTTGGGCTGCAAAGCTGACCTCACCATCCATTTGGGTGAATAATTTGAACATTAAACTCTCATGGTTTGTTTGGGGTTCACAAGCCATAATTCTTTTGTATTGTCTGGTAACCCAATTTTCAGCTGGTGTAGATCCAGGGATGAACTTATCTTTTTGGAAGCTCATTAGGAGTTTCCTTCTCCATGCCGCTGTACCATGTTTCTTTGTGATGGCATCTTTCCAAAAATACCAAGGTTGATTTCCAACCATGGCTCTTACACTTGAGAACCATTCATGGGCAATACATTACCAGTAAACATATTTTTGAGTTTGGAAGTAATAACAATGTCTTCTATTCTGGTGTCTTCTTGGATAGTATCTATCCATTCGATAAAGTCAACATGATTATATTCCCCTTCTCCAGAAAATGTTGGCCAGGCTTCTAATTTTGATAGTCCTTGGAATATAACTTTACTAGATTCTGGTGATATATTACTTATTGCAGTATTTTCTCTTTGTGATTTTGTAGGGACTTCAAAGAACTCACTTAATCTTCCTGGGTCTAATTCAGACTTGGGTAGATTTTTATTAAAAAATGTATTATTGTTATTTGGACTGGTCACTTCATCATCTTTTGTGGGTGATGGTTCCATTACTCTTGTTGTATTGTTTACGCTGTTATTATTGGATTTATTTATACATTCTATGAGATTACTAAATCTCTCTTCATTTTTCTTCTCTAAAGCAAATATTTTCTCATTAAGATCTTGTATAGGTTGAGAACTCAACCCCATGAGATAATGAATTTTATTATTAACTTCATGCAATAATTCATGTTCTAATTTCAATTCTGAGATTTTCTCATGACAAGAACATGTTTGGTTTTCACTTATTTTTTTGTGCATAGAAGTCTGCAAGACTCTCATGTTTATTTGATCAGAATGACAATTCATCTCTTTGTTTTTCCCTTTGTCCATTTGCAGATTGGTATCTGCTTCTGACTTGTGAGAGCTCATAGCTGTTTTTGCAGCAATATTGATATTATTGTGAGATAATTTTGAGAAAAAATTATCAATTGTCTCACAATTACTCTCAAGTTTATCATAAACTAAGCTAAAGAGATTATCAAATGCTTTTTTTGATAGGTCCTCTCGGTTGTTCAAAGAGGTCAGAGAAGTTTTGATTTCTGGCAATGGAGAGACAATTTCTTGTAGTTTCTTAAAGTTAGACAAAATAAAAATTTTTTTGGATACAACTTCGCTAATTTTAGACAACATTGATATGGTATTCTCAGAAGAAAACAAGAGTGATTTGAACTTTTGCTTGTGGTAGTCAAAGTTGTGACTGATTGTATTTCTTAGTTGTACCAACACTTTGGTATGGATCTGTTTAGAAAGTAAATTGAAGTTATTATCAATTACTTTTTCAATGCTGACGAACGGATTCTGTAGTATGGGTACTAAACCTTCTTCCGTCAACGGATTCTTCACATCGTCGCGCCCCCTCGGTGTTGACAATGGTTCGCGGACTTTGCGCCTTGGTTCCTCATGGCTTCTAAGGCCTGGAATTGGGCTTGAGATGTCCGGTTCAAACGGATCATTTCTTGGTGGATTGACATTTGGTGTTGGACACGTCGCTTGTTTCTTGACGTGTCTGGTCTCTTTTGTTTGCGGTAAGGGGTTGCCCTGTTGTCTTTTTTGTTCGATTTGGGTGGACGACTCGGCTGATGAATTTGTGGAGCCAAGCTGGGAGGATCTACAATTGGTGATTGACTCATTGATTTTTATTCCTGAGGAGGGTAGCGGAAAGCCGCTTCTCTCTCTTCTGGATCCAGCTTCCTCAGGAATGGAGCATCCCGTTCCAATGACGGATTGTTGTGGGAAGACAATAGATGTCGCTGAAGGGGGACTTCTGGTGCCGGAGTGAGAGGTATGTCTCTTCCGTGGTTCCGGAGGAATTGACGGCATTCCTTCGTCTGGCAGAACACTTCCCCTTCTGCTATGTAATCCCTTGCTCCAAACAGTTGGTTGAACTCTTCCCGATCTATCTTCTTCGCTAGGAGTATTTGGGTGTTCAATGCCAGCTTCAGGCAGGTAACTCTCAAGTCCAAGTTGTTTGTCTGCTCCGCAATTACTAAGTAATCCACGTGGGATTTCATCGCTTGGAGGAGTGGTCAAAGGGACGGAACATGATTTGAGAGAATACCGTCCCCTAGGGGCCCCGGTAAGATCTTGGGCTTCAATAAGAGCTGGGCGGTTGCTCCTGGTACGAGACATAGTTTCAATTGTTAGTTACCGATGAGTTGATATCAACAGAGCTGCAAGGAAGATAACCTGTAATGATATCCAGCTCGCTGCTGTCGGCTCGATAAGGTTCTTTAGTGTAAGTGAATTCCAAGCTGGGTTGTACCAACGAATCTGAAGGGATCGTTTCTACAGTTCTTCCTTGAGGAACAAAGTAGTTGTCCTTTTTAATTGTCAATGACGTTTTCTTCTTAAAAGTAAGTTCGTTTACTGATGACGCTGGCTTCGAGGCTTTTGCTGGAGGTAACGGTTTTGGTTTCAAGAACGGCGACGGTACTTTGTCGTTGTTGGAATCCCAATTGGTGGGGATAACCTCTGGGCTGATAACTTTCTTTGTTCTTTTTTTTTCAATCGTTTAGTCTCTGATGGTTCTGATACTGTAGCGGGTTCTGCTAAAACGGTCGTTTTCGGGTTTGAATCTGCTGATTTAGAACTGATCAATGGTACGGGCAATCTTGCTTTAACCACGTTTGCGTATGTATTTTTCTGATTTGTATCAGACACTAAAAAAAATTTCAATTAATTAAACAAACATTTGTTTTTTATGTTTTTATATTTTTTTGTAAAAAAAAATTGTTCGACTCACTTTTATTTTTGAGTAATTTTTTATTTTTGTTGAGAAAAGAATTTTGTCGATCTGAGACGGAAAAAAAAATTCAGATATCAGTTGTTGGTTGGTCTTGGGACAAGATTTCCCGGCCAGACCCCCAAATGTCAGCCCCCGTCTCTGAAGTGACGCGGGGTTGAATAAATAGATATGTAATAATACTTATAAAGTATTATTATCTATATGTATGGTCTCACTATAGCCGGTGAGGCCAGTGGAAATGAAGCTCTGATACACTAGAAAGTGTATGAGCTGGCACCCAAGGGTAAACAAGGCAACACTTGTAGATAATACTACAGTGCTTTTTGCTTCAACTACTCCTTTTAAAAAGATAGAGGACTTCTAGTCACTAGAATAAATATTCAGTGACTAGGAGAAGGTCCAGAAAGGGGGGAAAAGGTAGAGAAAGGCTTGATTGGATTATAAAAAACCCCACTCACTGATTTGTAGTAAGGTGTACGGGTTTGTATGGTAATAATCTGGGGGAAATTCCCTTTTGGAAGGAATCTCAGCCCATTTAAATATTACACTAACTCAAAGAGTTTGTATTACATGGGGTAATTCAAGATAATAGTCTCCTTGTAGGAGACTTAACCAAATTGTAATATTTAAGGGTAAATTAATGGAGAGATATTAATCTCTCCTTAAATTAGAATTTCTTATTATTATTTAGTTTATTAAAAATGATAAATACTGTATAAAATGAATACAAAAATTATGAGTCTTATGGGAATTGAACTTGTAAATTTAAGATAATTTACTTAGTTCAATTTTTATTCCCTTTTTTATAAACATAAGTCCTTACCCATTGGGTTATGTGACTTGTATTATTTTGGAGACATGTGGACCAATTGTCTCAATGTCTGACACCCGCTGAGAGCCTGTAAGGGGTCTAATGGTTGTGCGGGGGCTTGTAATCCAAATTTGGAGCAGGCTCTCAGTCACGTGGGTTGATTTCAAGGTGTGCGGACTGCGGTATGCAGGTTTGGAGTGAGACACGGTGGATTTACACTATTTCTCCTAATTTACACAACAGCTCATTTCCTTGACTGGAAATGGGGTGTAAGCATATGTATATATATATATAAGCATATAATAATTCAAGTGCCTTTTATTTCTAAAGGTACTTACTAATTATTAAATGCTAATTTACACAGTCAAGGAGTGAGAATTAGGGGTACCTGTGAGTGAGGTACCCTAGTTTAACTTTAGCGTAGATTTATAATATCAAATAATATCTTAACATTTATTTGATATACTATTTTGTATGTGTAATTTTTGTAACAAATGTTTTAAATGCATGTGACAGGTTGCTCTGTCATAGTAGCAAGCTGAAAACAGGCAGGCCCGGTGTTGCACGCCTGTAGATGGTTCTGAGGCTTGCACGCCCATCTCTGGGTGTGCTGACGCCCAAAAATGGGCATGGGTGTGCGCCCATGGGAGTGGATTTATCAATCCCCTTGAACCTATGTACATAGGTTGGGGCATGCGTGCCCCTACCTATGTACATAGAAAGGGCGTTGGCTGTTTGTGACTTGTGGCTGCTACAGTTGTTGCTTTATATTTAATCTAGAATGACTGTATTGAAAAGGATAGGGGGGTGGTGTAAAATATATATGTGGGAATCATGAGATATCTCAGTGACATGTAGCCCGTGACACCTGTTGTACTTAGCTACTATATCTATTTCTGTCTTTGTTCTCAGTTTTCTCTTCTCTTTCTTCATCTGTTTCTGCTCTTGATCCTAGGTCTGCCTCTCCCCTGCCCCACCAAGCCCAAGCCAACCTTACTGACAGTAGTATGCGTGACTGTCTTTAAAGGTCATTACTCTTTCTCCTTTCTCTCTCATTATTCTCTCACAATCTTCTTTTCTTTCTCTCTTTGCTCATGAAATCTATCATCTGTTTCTGCTCTTGATCCTAGGTCTGCCTCTCCCCTTCCCCACCAAGCCCAAGCCAACCTTACTGACAGTAGTATGCTTGACTGTCTTTAAGGGTCTGCCTCTCCCCTGCCCCACCAAGCCCAAGCTAACCTTACTGACAGTAGTATGCGTGACTGTCTTTAAAGTTCATTCTTCCAATAGATTATGAGACCGGAGAACTCTAGTTTCTCCAAAGCTTAACTCTAACATATCCTTACTTTCTCCTCTCTAACACCAAAAACCCACACAGAAACTCTCACCATGGTTGAGTTCTCAGTCAATCTCGGTGAAAAGAACAAGCTCACCGGCGCCAACTACCTCGACTGGAAATCGAAAATTTCATCCATTCTCCAACTCAAACATTTACTTCGACTCGTTCTCAAGAAGGAAACCCCCGAGGAAGCTGCTCTAGCCGACAAACTAGACTGTAACCGATACAATGATGCCCTTGCCATCTTAAAGATCAATTGCAATACAGAAATTGCTGACCAATTTGATCTCAAAGCGGAAGGCTGCCCCTCTGAGTTCTGGAGGCTTCTGGAGGAACACTATCAGCCTAAAACGATTCAAAACCAAGCCACCTACCTCAATCAAATCTTCACCACAGTACTTAACTCTAACAAACTAGAAGAAACCCTTGCAAACCTATCCTACAACACTCGCCAACTCTGCGCTCTAATCGACGACAATAAGATCAAACCCTCCGCTCTTCTTGACACAGTCATTGCTATGTGGTGCATTATTAATCTCCCTGCAGAATACAAGAACTCGGGGGAACTCCTCCTCAAGAAGTGCCAGATCGAGAAGAAGTCCCCTACAATAAAAGAAGTCGTCGAGGAGATTCGCTCGTTCAGGCAATGCAACTCCAAATCTGCCAAGACCTCCAAAGCTCTCGCTACATCTTGCAAAGCCCCCACTCCCAGATACGTCTACAATGGACCAAAATTCTCTCCCGGATACCACAATCCCAAAACTGTACACCGACCCAAAGAATGCTCTCAGCTCAAGCTCAAACCTCCAAAAGAGGACAAGCCAGTAAAAGCACTTCATGTCTCCCTTCACCAAAACCAATCCACCCTCATTCTTGACTCAGGGGCGACTACGTCCATGTTCAACTCCGCTTCCTTTTTCCCTTCCTATCAACCCATCCACAACCATGTGTATTTGGCCAACGGCAACAAAGCAAGAGCTATCGGGCAGGGAATTGCCTCCATTGAACTACCCCACGCCATACTTCAACTCAAAGACTCACTCCTAGTCCCTACGCTCACCTCCAACCTTATCAATCTCAGCGCCTTCATCAAAAAGGACTATACTCTCAAATCCGGAGGCAGCGACAAATTTATCCTAGCAGACGAATTCGACTCTCCTGTTCTCACTGGCACTCTAGCTGACGGGAACTTCATTGTAAATCAAGTCGCACGCTCCGCCCTCAAAGTTGACCTCAAATCTACCCCTTTCTATGAAAAACACCAAGCCGCTGGCCACCCTCCCCCTCGGACTTCTACAAAATGTTCCCCAACATCCCAAAAGTCGACTTTACCTGCAACAATTGCAATATCTCTAAAGCCCACAAAGAACCTTTCTTTGGCAACTTTCCCACTCCCTCCCGACCCCTCGCATATCTACATGTTGACCTCTGTGGTCCTCTCTCCACCCCATCAGTTTCGGGACACCGCTACTTTCTCAGAGCCGTCGACGGCTTCTCTCACTTCGTCTGGATCCGTTTTCTCGCGTATAAAAGAGACGTTAAAAAAACTCTCAGAGATCTTTTTCTCAAGATCAAAAATGAATCCAAAACCTCAATTGTCAATCTCGTCTCCGACAACGGAACCGAATTCAAAAACAAGGACCTCTCTGCTTTCTACGCCTCAAAAGGGATGAACCACCTAACTACTGCCCCCTAAACCCCGGAGGAGAATCCGTTTGCTGAGCAAGGTAACCGTACCACAGTAGCCAAGCTCCGCTGTCTCTTGAACGACTCCAATCTTCCGACTTGCTTTTGGGCTGAGGCTGCCCAGACGGCTGTCTACCTTGAAAACATCACCCCATGTAAATCCATTGATTTCTCCACCCTGTTCTTCAAATGGTTTGGGAAAACTCCCTCCGTCACTCACCTACATCCCTTTGGCTGTGAAGCAATTTATTTTATTAACAGGTCAGAAGGGAAGCTAGGCAATCGTGGGGAACCGGGGATCTTTTTGGGCTATGGGGAGGGTCACAGGTCCTACAGGATACTAGATGCAGAGACAGGTAATGTCAAGATTACCCACCATGTTAAATTTAACAATCATGTCTTTCCATCCTATCCCTTAGACAAACCTGACCAGGAATCTTCCTCCCTTACTTTGCAATTCAACGATGACATTTCTCTGTCCAACAATCCCACCCCGGAAACAACACCTCCACCTACCAACCCTGCTCCATCCGACACCGAATCATCAGATGATAACCAGACATTCAAGGATCTTCTCACCGAACCCAAATCACCTCAGCCACCTAACCCAGATCAGACCGACACCCCTACCTCCCAACAAGTCCAAACCGCTGGGACACCAGAGTCAACCAAACACTACTCCTGGGCTCCAGCAGACCAACCAGCTCCCAAAGATCTCTCCAGCGACGTCAATCCAGCAAATATCATCAGCAGCTCTCGTCGCTCGGGACACTCTGCCAACGCCGTTGGCTATCTAAAGGAAGACCCCCGATCTTACAATGAAGCCATTGTTTCCATATACAGGGAAGACTGGGTGCTTGCTATCAAATCCGATCTCGACAACATGAAAAAACATGAAGTGTGGACTGCTGTAACTTGAACCATGGACATGCATCCACTGTCAACAACCTGGGTGTTCCGGCAAAAAATGGATCAAGATGGCAACCTCACTAAATTCAAAGCACGCCTCTGTGTCAGAGGTTTTCTCCAAAAAGAAGGTCGCGACTACGCCGAAGTGTTCTCCCCCACTGGAAGACACACTTCCCTGCAAATACTCCTCACATTGTGTGCTCTCAACAATTTTGAAGTCCATCAAATGGACGTGAAATGTGCCTTTCTAAATGGAATGCCAGACAAAGACCTCTACATCCACATCCCTCAGGGCCTCGATGGCAACCATGGGAAGGTTCTCAAATTAAACAAATCTCTCTATGGCCTCAAACAAAGCCCCCCATGTTGGCATCACTGTCAGCCTCCCTGATGCCAAGGACAAGTCCTTCTAGCTACAGGTGGTGCAAGGATAGATGGTAAGAGTTATATAAACTCTGGGTAAGGTACAAGTTACAATTCCCAAAAGATATGGGGGAATTGTGACGTAAAAATTGAGAGAAAAATAGATTAATAATTATATTAAATAAATTTAATATAATTAAAAAACCAGAGGGGCCTGATAAATCAGGGGTGGTTTAGATCCCTCTAAGGTATCTTACAAATAAATGCAGAGGATTTAGGTACCTGGAACACTGGGGCCTGTTGGAACAGGGGTGGTTTAATCCCAGTAATGGAAATGGGGGAATATCTTCAAGAAAAGGGTTATTACTTACTAGTAATAAACCTTGAGGGATCTTGGGGATATTCTGGGTGGAACTGGACAGTTTGAAGCGCTTGGATGGATGGATGGTGGAGCTTGGTGGACACCGTGAAGTTGTTGGGGAAGACAGGGCTAAAGAATAACTACTAAGAAGCTTACCAGACTGTGTTATAAAGATGTATATATCTAATAAGAAGTGGGTAAGGTTGTTAGTGGGTATTGGAAAGCATGAGGAGCCTTCTTTGGGCGGTTGAAGAGCTCCTTAAATAGTCTTGAGTTCCCTCTGGGGACCCTGTAGGTGTTATTGGCCAACTTGTGGGATCTTTGGACCACATTTTGGCCATTTTTGCTTTCTTGGTGACGCTTCAGCAGCCCCTGCTTTGAATACACGTCACCAATTGATTTTATTATGATATTTATTATTTATTTATTCATTTATATTGAGGTACAGTCTGTAGTACATTAGTACTATTAATACTAGTGGCTTATTAGTATTTATAATAAGCCACAGTATTGTCTGTACTGTTTGTTTATTCAATATGTTTTATTTAAATGTATTAATTATTAATATCATCCAATATAATTAATTATGTAGTCCCCAGTAATCTTTATTACATATGTAACATATGTAATGAGGTTACTGGGGCGTGTTTTTATGGATTTGGGGGTACCTGAGTGACTGTGGAGTCCGCGTGCCAAGCTGGGAGCCTGTAAGGGGCTTTTTGCTTGCGCGGGGGCTTATATCCCAACTTTGACGCGGGCTCTCAGTCACGCGGGTTGAACTTGAGGTTCTGCGGACTGCGGTACGCGGGGTTTGAGTAAAACACGGTGTATTTACACTATCTCCCCTAATTTACACAACACCTCATTTCCGTGACTGGAAATGGGGTTTAAGCATATGTATATATATGTATAAGCATAAATTGATGCAAGTTCTTTTTTATTAAAGGTACTTGCGAATTATTCTTTGCTAATTTACATAGTGAAGGAGTGAGAATTAGGGGTACTTGTGAGTGAGGTACCCTAGGTTATTTTTAGTGTAGATTTAGAATATCAAATAATATTCTAACTATTATTTGATATTCTATCTATTTTTTATAATAATTTTTGTAGAAAAACTTGTGACAGGTTGCTCTGTCATAGTAGCAAGCTGACAATCACGCTCTCACCGCCGCTTTAAAAGAAATAGGCCTCTCTCCTTGTCACTCTGACCCTTGCTTATATTACTCATCAGAAAAATCGAGGCCAATGTTCCTGTACACCCATGTCGACAATCTCATCTTTGGTGGAGCCTGGACGTCCGAATTCAAATCAAAGATATGCTCATACTTCGAAATGGAAGATCTCAGCATTGCAAGATACGCCCTAGGAATTCGGATCATCCAAGATAAAGGATCCATAAAACTAGTTCAGGACAAATACATACACTCAATCTTAACCAAATTTCAAGTCTATAACAACCGAGACACCAACATTCCTTTACCCAACAATCACAACACCATAAAATTCACTCCTTCTGACACCCCAGACCAACCACCTTTCAACTACCGCCGAGTCGTCGGACTACTCCAGTATGTCATTCAATGCACAAGAACTGATCTAGCTTTTGCTGTCAGTTTCTTGTCTCAATTTCTGGAGGCCCCAAGAATCTCTCACTACCAAGCAGCCCGTCACGCCCTACGTTACCTTTGCCACACCAAGTCAAAGGTGCTGATCCTCGGACAAAACGAACTTGAACAAAAGCCACACAAACTTGTTGGGTACTCCGACTCCGACTGGAATGGCTCAATGGCCTGGAACTTGTACACCGGGTCAGTAATCTACTACAATGGCACCATAGGCTGGCGCAGCCACAAGCAAGATGTCGTAGCTCTCTCGTCTGCGGAAGGGGAATATCTTGCCCTAACTGAATGCTCACAAGATCTTCTTTGGGCTGCAAACGTCCTAGAAGAAATCACCGACATCAAACCAACTCTCTCCTTGTTCACCGACAACCAAAGTTCCATGCAAACCACAAAAAACCCAATCTATCATCACGGCACCCGCCATATGAATTTCCGACATCACTTCATCCAAGACCATATCAATTCCAAATCTATTAACCTCAACTACATTCCGTCTACAAAACTTCAAACAGATCTTCTCACCAAAAATCTCACGGGTAGCAAGACCGCCGAACACACCACCAGACTCCTAGGAACAAGTGCAGGTTTTATCAAAGAAATGAAAATTGAGGGGGAATGTGGGAATAATGAGATATCTCAGTGACATGTAGCCCGTGACACCTGTTGTACTTAGCTACTATATCTATTTCTTTCTTTGGTCTCAGTTTTCTCTTCTCTTTCTTCATCTGTTTCTGCTCTTGATCCTAGGTCTGCCTCTCCCCTGCCCCACCAAGCCCAAGCCAACCTTACTGACAGTAGTATGTGTGAATGTCTTTAAAGGTCTGCCTCTCCCCTGCCCCACCAAGCCCAAGCCAACCTTACTGACAGTAGTATGCGTGACTGTCTTTAAAGTTCATTCTTCCAATAATATATGTAAACAAAACAATTGAAATTTCCCTTCCAGAACGGAAATGTCTACCACACCGGGTTTCTGGCGGCCATGAGGTCAAATAAAAGCTCAGCGGCTGGTATTTTTCTGACGGTCAATTTTGGATTACGTCACCAAATCCCAGTTGGGATTCAGTGATGTCATCACCTGGGGGGGGGGGGCATTGGTGTTGATGTAAACAACCAAAACTGAGAGTACAGTATGTTGTGAGTTGATGGTTGTTGAAAGGATTATTATTTCAATGATAATAATGAGAAAGAAAGAGGAAAAACAAACCTGAGAGTACAGTATGTTGTGAGTTGATGGTTGTTGGAAGGATCAAGAGAAAAGACCTTCCGTACTGTAGACTCAGACTATAGATGAACACATGTAGAGATGTCACAGCTAGTTACATGTACATGAAAGATGGAAAGCATACTGGAAGATGAAAAATAGAGAAGAAGAGAATACATGACATTAGTCTGGATACCTCAACACCCCCCCTTGCTGACAACTTGAGTTAGATTAAACCAAACATCTCCCAATGGCGTTCGAGCAGGACACGAGGGAGTGGTTTGGTCAGCATATCAGCTAGCATATCTTTGGTGGACACATGCATAATGGTGAAGATATCATCTCTGACACAATAACAAACAAAGTGGTAGCGGGCGTCGATGTGTTTGGTTCTTGAGTGGTGTTCAGGATTGTTTGCCAGAGCTTCAGCTCCTTCGTTGTCGACATGCAAGGGGAGAGAAGTGCGTGGGCGGAGACAGAGTTCGGTCAGGATATTTCAAAGCCATAAGCCTTCTTTGCATGAGTCAGCCAGAGCTTTGTACTCGGCTTCGGTACTGGAGAGGGAAACTGTTGCTTGCTTCCTTGACTTCCACAAGATGGCACCAATCCCAAAACAATAGGTGTAGGCAGATGTTGAGCGTTGGTCCTGACGGTCTTCAGCCCAATCCGCATCAGAATAGCCGCTGAAAGTGAGAGGGCCACCAAGACACAGACGGAGATCTTTTGTGGAAACAAGGTAGCGAAGAACACGAATTACGGCCGTCCAGTGATTTTTAGATGGATTGCGGAGGAATTGAGACAGCTTATTTACCGCAAAGGCAAAGTCCGGTTGAGTGCACTGTGCAAGCCACAGGAGAGAACCGATGAGACGGGAGTAGGGTCCAGGAGACGTTGGTTCTGCGTCAGATCGTTTTACCAGCTCTTTAAAGTGGATGTTGGTGGGGGTGCGGGTGGGGATAAGAGGGTCTGGGAGGAATTGTGAGGTCAAATCATTGATGTAGTGTGATTGGGATAGGAAGATGAGACGTTGGTCGAAGTCTCGAGTGATTTTTATTGAAAGAAAGTGATGCAGGTCTTCGTCGGCGCCAATTTTGAACCTGGAGCCCAAAGATTTTATCAGGGGACTAACAAAAGATGGTTCGCCAACAATGGCAAGATTGTCTACATGAACTGTAAGGGCACCGAGTAGCTTACCGTTTGATGTCTTGAAACAGAGAGTGGGGTCGTATTTGGATTGGGTGAGACCCAGGGATACAAGAGCAGCATGGAGTTTTTGATTCCACTGCCGAGGGGCTTGCTTGAGACCGTACAGGGATCGCTTAACTTCACATACATAGTTTGGATGCCAAGGATCTTCAAAACCAGGGGCTTGGTCCATGTAAATCTTTTTGTCTAGATGCCCGTTGAGGAAGGCAGTCTTGAAATCAACCTGACAACCAGTCCAGCGTTTGGATGCTAGAAGGTTGAGAATTAAGCGGAGGGTTTCAAGACAAAGAGTTGGAGAGAATACCTCCTTGTAACCGACACCATGTACTTGTGAGTAACCCATAGCGACAAGGCGCGCTTTTAGTTTGAGAATAGATTTATCCGGTCAACGCTTGATTTTGAAAACCCATTTCGATTTGATAATGCGGCGGCATTGCGGTCGAGGGACTAACTTCCAATTATCCATGCCAATGAGTGATGAGAATTCTTCTTCCGCGGCTTTGATCCACTTGGCTTTGTGCGGAGAACGTTGAAGTTGTCGCCAAGTTTTAGGCGTGTCTACATCAGAATCGGGAGTAGCGGATTTAGCCCAGGTTCCAAAGCGATCAGGGGCTTTGCGGATTCTACCAGATTGTCTGGCGGGTGCAGGAAGAGAAGGATTTATAGGAGGAAGTTTGGGGGAAGGGGGAGGGAGAGCGGAAGGGGGAAAAAGATCATTGACTGCGGGGGATTCTGACTCAACGTTTGGGGGAAGGAAAGAGGGGACCAGAGGGGATCCAAGAGCAGATGACTTGTGATTGGATTCTTCATCGCTTGCAGAGGGAGAATTGGGGATAGCTGGCACAGGATTCCTCGGTTGAAGAAACAAAGCAGGGAGCACGGGAGTTGGTTTAGGGGGAGGATCTGGCTTCGACTTGGATTTCCTAGTAGTTGGTTCAGCAACGGGAGGAACGGGAACTGCGGTGAGAAAGGGAGAAGGGGGTCGGGATAGGGGAACAGGGGTAGGCGAAGAGTCAGACAGAGCAGGGGGAGGAGAGTGGAGTGAGGAAGTTGGCCAAGGAATCTCGACGTGGACAGATGGCAAGGGACCAATCAACTTGAGACAGTATGGGAAAACGTTTTCGTGAAAGATGACGTCCCTATATTTGACGGTTTATTTGGTTTGGAGATCCCATACACAATATCCATGGCCGTCTTGCAGATAGGAAAGGAATATGGATGAGTGTGCTTTGGGATTGAGCTTCCTTCTGTTGGCTTCTGGGGTTTTATAGTATGCAAGACATCCAAAAGGATGGAGGGAATCAGGGGCGACAAGAGGGATGTTTAATGCGTCGTTGGGGCTGCGAAATCCTCCTGGAGTGGAGCATGGAATGGAATTGTGTGAGTGAAAGACATGGCGTAATGCGTCAGTCCAGAACAATTTTGGTAGCTTTGCAGTTAGGAGGGAACAGCGAATAAGGTTTCCAATTGTTCTGTTCGTCCTTTCGGCAACGCCATTCAATTCTGGGGAGTGTGGTGGGCCAGGTTCATGGAATATGCCAGAGGAGAGGAGGAAAGACTCAAACGCTTTGGAAAGATATTCGCCACCGTTGTCAGATCGGAGTGAAAGAAGTTTGGATTGCATTTGAGTTTCAAAAAATGATTTGAATATTTTAAAACATGAGAAAACGTCGGATTTGTGTTTGATAGGGTAGACACCAACATATTTTGAGTAGTCATCAATGAAGGTTACAAAGTATCAATAGCCTTCACGAGATGCGACCTCAAACAATGCAACATCAGAATGTATTAGCTGGCCGGGGAAAGTGGAGCGATAGGGAGAGCAAGTGGAGAAGGAGACCCGATGCATCTTTGACTGGATACATATTTAGCATTGTTTGACGTCGTCGTCATCGGAATGAGAAAACTGGATTCCTGCAAGGGTGAGAAGCCTTTTTAGAGGTTTGAGACCTATGTGAGAGAGGCGAATATGATAGTCCAATAGTGAGCAACCATTTCGGGGAACACGGGCGGAGGAAACAGATGTTAGATTTACATCACCGGAGGGTAAATAGTGAAGATTTCCTTTACGATATCCGCGTCCAATGATGGTTCCGGTGGGGATGAAAGAGGAAGTGTTGTAGATGTTGCAGGAGTCTGAATTGAACACTACAGCAATAGACCAATCACACATGGCTGCAACAGACAAGAGTGGTTCATGGAGACGGGGGACAACTAGGACTGGAACCTTTTTGTCAACGTCAAGCGGGAGAGATAGGATGCCACAATGGGTGCTTGACACCATTGAACCATCCGCAAGCCTGACCGGCGTGTTGTCTGGCTTGGGGTAGGACAGCGTTGAAAGATTAGGAGTCATTGAGACAGAGCAGCCTGAATCGATGTTTGCGTCCAGCGGGCGACTCGCATCTTCAGCGTGGGGGAGACTGACGGTGTTGCCAGCACGCTCAGGTACCGAAAAGTTGGACTCATTGTCATAGGAGTCATAGCCTAGTTCAACTACTGATGTGTGTCCGGCTGTAGCCGGTGAGTATTGGCAACGAGGTGCTGGCTTTTGGTTTGTGTTGGATCGAGGGAAAGGTTGTTGAGAGGAAGGAAGCTCTGCTGATTGAGGCCGAGAGGAAGAATGTTCGCTTAGTATCTTTGCGGCTTGTTCACACACTGATGTTATGGTCTGATCTGTGGAGAGGAAGGCTCTGGGGTTCTGGGGTTTCTGGGGTTTTGGGATCCTATAATGTAGATTGCAGGATGAGGAAGAGATGTGGATCCTCGTCCTGACAGACTATATAGTGGTCTGTCTGTGACATGTACGTGATAGACTATCTACATGTGGTGCGGGCTTTGGTGCGGGCAGGCCCGCAATACGGCTCATGACATTATCCCCCTTTTAATGCTAAATCGTCCACTCATTCGCCAATCAAGAAAAAACGAAAAAAATTCCACCTCTTATCAATTTTGTTCCTCACTTCCTTCTCCGCCTCCGCCGATGAGTAGTTGCCGCATTCTGAAATCTTGAATTAAATCCCGCTACCAGTTCCTCGCAATTCTTCAAGTTTTCCGTTGGTTCCCATGAGTTGTCTTCTGTTCCAAATCCCTTCCAGCTGACCAGGTATTGGGTCTTCCCGCATTGTCTTTTACAGTCCAGTACCTCTTCGACTTCCCACTCATCCCCGCCGTCCGCTGTAATTGGTTCCGGGTCTTCCCTCTGTCGTTCCGCAATTTTGTCGGGTCTGTGTTTGCGGAGTATTGATACGTGAAATACAGGGTGTACCCCCCGCATGGATATAGGGAGTGTTAGCTTATACGCGGATCGTGAGATTCTTTTACAGATAGAGAAAGGTCCCAGCCATCTATGTTCCAATTTTGGGCTGGGGAGGGTCGTTGAAATGTTGCGTCCGTCTAGCCATACTTTGTCCCCTACGTCCCATTCCGGTGTTTCCCTTGTTTTCTTGTCAAATTGGCCTTTCATTGTTTCTTGCGCCTCTTCTAAGCAATGCTTGAGTTCTCCTTGGACCTCCGCAAGTTTGCGGAGTCGTTCCTCTACTGCGGGGATGCATTGTTCTGTTGAGGGGGTTCCGCTATATGCCGGGTTGAATCCGTAGTTGGCTTTGAACGGGGAAACTCCTGTCGAGGTGTGGTTGTTGTTGTTCTAAGCAAATTCGGCCATTGGGAGGAGTGGGGCCCAATCGTTCTGTTGGTAGCAAACAAAGTGCCGCAGGTATTGCTCGACTGCTTTGTTGGCAATTTCGGATTGTCCATCTGTCCTTGGGTGGTACGCTGTGGATGGCTGTAGTCTAATCCCCATGCGGGAGCTCAATTCACATGTGATTTGGGAGATACAAATACTTCCCCGGTCTGAGACAATTGGCTTGGGGGTTCCATGGAGTTTCCATACGTGTTCTGCCATCAGTTCCGCTAGTTGTTCCGCGTTCATGGTTTTCTTGCATGGGATGAAGTGGGCCATCTTGGTCAGTCGGTCTACTACTGTTAGTATGCTGTCACTCAAGCGGGATTCGGGGAGATCAGTGATCAAATCATAGCTAATGTCCGTCCATGGGCCTGCGGGGATCAGGAGGGGTTCTAATGTTCCGAACGGCCGTCAAGTGCTAGATTTGACTCTTTGGCATGAATCACATCCGTCTACGTACTGGTTGACAAATCTCTTCATTCCACTCCACACAAAACTTCTCCGTACTAATGCCAACGTGCGGGATCTGCCTGGGTGGCCTGCGGACTTTGTGTTGTGTCGACTTTTGAGGATCATCGTCCGCAACGCCAAGTCCGCTGGTACCACTATCCGTCCCTTGTCATAGAGTACCCCGTCGGCTTCCGCATACCTGTTGTGGTCCCCTGTCGGTTTCTGTAACAGCTTAATCCAGTCAGCCAATTTTGGGTCATGTGGGGTCAGTTCTCTAATCCTGGCAATGATTTCGGCGTCAGACAATGCTAGGTCGTCCGTTTCCGCATCTTCCAAATCAGTCCCCATCACGTCCACCTCAAACCAATGTTCCCCATCATCCATTTGAATTGATTCGTCCAGAAACCAGCTGTCCAATTCCGCACATTCCGGAAGCTCCTCAAAAGTCCGCTCGGTGATGTTACCTGGCTTCAAAAGCTGGCCAAAGGTCAGCTTTTCTCCCGGTGCTGGGGCGAGGTCTGGTCTGCGGGATAGGGCGTTGGGTTTTGTCGATTGGCGTCCTGGTCGGAATGTGATCTCAAAGTCAAAACATCCCATGGTCTCCGCCCATCTTGCCTGTCTTCTCGTGAGCTGCTTGGTTGTCATGAAGCTTTCCAAATTACGGTGATTGGTGTATACAATTGCCGTCAAGCGGTGTGGGTTCCCCTCCAGGTATTGCCGCCACTCTTTGAAGGCAGCCACAATAGCCAGTAACTCTTTGTCAAAGATCTCATAGTTGCGTTCCGCCTGTACAAGGGATGGGGACAGGTAAGCTACTGGGTGAAGTTCCTGGTCCTTGGTGCAAACCTGGCACAGTACCGCGCCAAGCGCGAAATCGGAGCAATCACATTCAAGGACAAATGGTTTGTACGGGTCCGAGGCGGTTTTGAGGGATTCAAATGCAGAGTTGCACTTGGCGTCCCACACGAAGGGGGTTTCTACTCTTGTCAGGTTGTGGAGCGGTCTGGTCTTTCCTGAGAAATGGTCGATGAACCGGCGGTAAAAATTAGCAAATCCAATGAATCGTTGAAGTTCGGTGACATTCTTCGGTGCGGGCCAGTCGGTTACTGCTTGCACCTTTGCGGGGTCCATTCTGATCCGGTTGCATGATATCAATAATCCTAGGTATTCTACTTCCGGCATTGAAAATTCACACTTTTCGGGTTTCAGCCACAATTGGTGCTTGCTCAATGTGTCCAGTATACTGCCCACCGCTTCCGCATGGTCCGACCCTTTCCGCGTGTAGATCATGATGTCATCTAGGTATGCAGCGGTGTCTTTCCCAATACGTCCGAGGAGGATGTCTTGCATGAAGTATTGGAAGTATCCTGGCGCTCCCGTGGGACCAAAGGGCATGGTAAGCGGGGCAAATTGTCCTGCCCTGCAGATGAAAGCCAGCTTATCTTTGTCGCCTTCCGCAACTCTGAGGTTTCCATATGCGTTGCGGAGGTCGAGCTTTGTGAATGTGTCCGCATCCAAAAGGCTGTCAACTAAGTCCATTGTCAGTGGGAGCGGGTACTTGTTCTTCACCGTTAGTGCGTTGAGTCTCCTGTAGTCAAAACAGGGTCGCAGGTTTCCGTCCTTCTTTCCAGTGAATAGTACCGGTGCTGCCCACGGGGATGTGGTCCGTCGAATGGTCCCGCTTGTCAGTCCTTCGGCAATCATAATATCAAGTGCCTGGTTCTCTGCTGGGGATAGCGGGATGATTCTTCCGGCCTGTGGGGTGGCTCCTGGGATCAGATCTACGCGGAAGTCATGCTTTCTTCGCGGGGGAAGTCTCATGGCGCCTGATTTCCGGAACATGTCAAGGTGTCGGTGGTAGCACCGCGGTACTAATTCTTCTGTAGTCTGCTCCGCAGTCGTGGCTTTCCCTTTTGCTGCCAGTCGGGCCGATGTCGACCACGATGTTTTGGCCGTGCTGATCACTGCAGGGGTATGTCCTAGGGGGGACAGAGGCTTGCCAGCTGTTTCGGGATTCAAATGCGGGGGAGATCTATCAGACTCACATTGCAGGGGTGTTATTGTGCTAAAAGCACACACCCCCTCGTCACTAATCCTAGCTTTCCCCATGGGCCTGTAGACCGTATGCGGGGATGTTGGCGGAGAGGACGATACTGTAAGGACTCTTGTAGTCCTTCACCAAGTATCGTCGTCGGGGTTCTAGAACAGAGAGAGTTTCTCCGGAGACCAGATTCTAGAACCAAAGTGCGTCTTATTGCTAGCTCAGTAGAGGAGGAAAATAATGGTCGGGTCTCTCATGTAAGTACAAGTGTCATAGAAATAATAGAAGAAGAAGGAACAAAGAGAAGGAAGGGAAAGGAGAAAGAAGAGATAAGGGTTTGGCTTACCTAGCTCAGTAGAGGAGGAAAATAATGGTCGGGTCTCTACTGAGCTAGGCGGGGAGCGGGGGCGCTGGAGATGAAATAGTTGAGATTGGCTTATGTAATTAGCTATGTGAAATCCTTGTGAAGAGGGGTTTCACAGTCTCCCCCCCTAAAAAGAATCGAGGCTTCGGGAGGAGGTCGTCGGCGAAGAAAGGGCGGATGTGCGGGTGATGGGGGGGAATGTCGATTGGCGATGAGAAAGATAGTCGAGAGGGAGGGGGGAAGGGAAAAGGGAAACAATCGGTGATGGGGAAAGAACAAGCGGGAACCACGGCCGGAGAAGTCGAGCGAAAGAAAAGAAGGGAAGGGGGGGGATCCACGATTCCGATGGTGCTGGTCCTGCCGTTCGTCGGGCACAAGGTGCCAAAGACCTAAGAAATTCGAAGGCTTGGTGCTCACAGCGGTGGCCGAGGTAATGCTTGACACGCGAGGTAGAAAGAGCCCGGAGGTGCACTAATGGATGGAACTTACTTTTGGAGTTCCCATCCTCGCGGCGCCGTCCTCGGCATAAAAACGCTTGACCTTTGAAACATGGAGAGTCGGGTGCCTGCCATCGCCTTCCGGAAGATCCAATTCAACATTTTGTCCGTTGTTGAAAACCTTCAACACCCGGTACGGGCCCTCGAATCTCTCCTTCAGTTTGTCGGTGCCGCCCTGGTGGCGTCCGCACCAGTCTGCCAAGTCCAAAAGAACCCAGTCTCCCTCTTCCAACGGAGCCTGATCGCGGCAACGCTTGTTGTGGTGAAGTGCTTGTCGAACGCGGCTGGCCCAAAGATTGTCTCGTGCGTCAGCCCACGCGCCTTCCCTCTGTCGGAGCCAGATGTCTAGGGAGGCTGGTGTATCTTCAGGGCCCTCGGACGAAGGAAATAACCGCGGCCGTCTACCGAAAATGAGTTCAAACGGGCTAATACCCGTGGCGATGTTGACTGCAGTGTTGATGGCGAATTCAGCCGCCGGGAGCGCTTCCAGCCATTTGCTGTGGCGTTTGGCGGTGAACGTTCGTAGAATTTGTCCCACGGTCTTGTTAGTCCTCTCGCTGCGTCCGTCGGCTTGAGGGTGGAAGGCGGTGGTCATGTGGAACTTGACAGAAAGTCTCTCCATCAGACCTTTCCAGAACTTAGAAGTCCAACTTTTGTCTCGATCGCTGATTATAGTGGTTGGAGATCCAAAGATGGCGAGCCAGCCCGTAAAAAACCTGGCCGCGGTCCTTTCTGCTGTGTCTTTCTGTTGCACCGGAATCAAACGCGTAAACCCGGAAAGCCGACAGGTGCAAGTAAGGATCATGTCATAATGACTGGATCCTTTCAAAGGTCCCACGAAGTCGATCGCCAAGTCTTGCAAAGGGGCGGTCGGCATAGGTGGCGTCATCATTCTTCCTGTGGGCGCCACCGTAGGAGACTTAGTTTTCTGGCAAACCGAGCATCCGCGGATCAGGAGATTCACGTCTTTCGATAATCCCGGCCAGAAGAACTCTTGTCTGAGTTCCGCGACGGTCTTCAGGCGTCCGAGGTGGCCTAGTCGCGTGTGGGCGTCCAAAACGAGTTTCTTCCGGATGTCTTCATGTTTCGGGATCAGCAGACGGTTGTCGACAAACAGTAGTCCTTCTTTCTTGTAGCATTCTTCGCGGAGAGGGAGGACTTTACGTAGAGATACACAGAAAGGGTCCTCGAGATAACCCTCTTGGATTTTCAGCTTCAAGACTTCCGACAATTCCGCTCCTAGCTCAGTAAGCGCCGCCACACATGCCACGTCCTCAACGTCAATCCCCTCGGGCTCATCCGGCATGTCCTTCCTGGAAAGGGCATCCGCCACCGAATTGTCCTCGCCTTTGATGTACTCGAAATGTAGATCAAAATCCGCCAAAATTTCCGTCCAACGGGCTTGACGACGACTCAGATTTCGCTGCTTCAACAGGTACGTCAAGGAATGATGATCCGTCATCACATTAACCTTCATTCCTAAAAGTAACATCTTCCATTTTTGAAGCGCGTGGATAACTGCCAGTAATTCCTGTTCATGTACGGGATAGTTCTTTTCAGCTGCTGACATTAAATGAGACTCATAAGCAATGGGTGATGCTCCCTTCCAGTCCTTGCCTTGAAAAAGGGCCGCTCCCAGACCTGATCCGCTGGCGTCCGTGAAAAGCCACAGCGGATCATCCGACTCATAGTCGATATTCTTCAGGCAAGGCAACGAGGTCATGATCCGTTTAATGTTCTGGAAGGCCGCTTCTTCCGCTTCGCCCCACTTGAATGATTTTGGATCCATCTTTGTGCTAGTGAGAGGCGTCAGCGTTCCAACATATTTTTGAAGGCCCCATATAAACTTTTTCATCCACTGTACCGTCCCCAAGAATTTCTTCACCCCTCTCGGTGAACGTGGAGACGGCCAGTCCAGTACCTTCGTAACCTTTTCATCATCCGCTCTGAAACCCTCGTCCGAAATCCAATGGCCCAGGAACTTAATCTTCCTCCGGAAAAGTTTTGTCTTCTTCGGACTGCAATACAGGTTTGCATCGCGGAGGCGCCCCAAAACTCTTCGAAGGTGGTGTTCATGTTGCTCGAAAGAATCTGAATAAACTACAATGTTGTCCAAATAAACTACGCAGCATTCATTAATCAGGTCCCCTAGGGCCTCTTCCAAACGTGCTTGATGAGTAGCGGGGGCGTTTGTCAAGCCCATTGGCATGACGCACCACTCTACCAGACCCCAAGGAGTTTTGACGGCCGTCAAAGGTATATCCTCTTCCCGCATCCGAGTTTGAAAAAAGGCATTGGTTTGGTCTAGTATGGAGAATACTTTCCCCGATGCTACAAGACGAACCAATTCATCTACGTTCGGAAGGGGGGATCGATCACGGACAGTCAGGTTGTTAAGCTTTCTGTAGTCACAGATCCACCGGGGTAGTGCTGCCAGGTCCTTCTTAGGGATAATGAAGCTCGGCGAAGCATATTGACTTGTCGAGCGTCGAATTCTCCCCGCCTTCAGGTGTTGATCAAATAGCGTCCGCCAGGCCGCCAAGTGTTTCTGCGGGTACGGATACTGACGTTCATTGAAACTAGCATTCGGATCCGTCAGTATAATCCGGTGCCTGACCCTGGAGTTTTCATTCTGCATTTTCTCCGGGAAGGAGCCGTCTTTGAAAAGTCCTTCTGCCTCTGCCTCATCCGATATCGCCGGGATGTCGGCGGGAAACAATTCCTGAAATTCCCCAAGTACTTTCTTCTCTGATTCTTCACATGGGTAGATGTCACGATTCGAGGACAATTCCTCAGACGAGGTTTGACTAGGTTTGCATTTCACACGATAGTCAAGTACAGTACGGCTAGATTGATCACAACGCATAGATTGATCTGAAATTGAGATTGATAGAGAAAATAAGGAAAGGAAAGGTGTCCCCAAGATCATATCATAGGGTCCAATGATCGGGCCTATCTTCAGGGGGACCTTGTCGAACTCTAGTCCTGATTTCGGGTCCTTTAGAGAGGCGGTGGTAGCTTGTCGTAGCACCAGGGGGGTCGTTGAGGCATTGTCGAGTGCCAGACTGATCGAAGTGGGTTTCGGTAATTCATGAATGGGCAGTCCGGCAAGTGTAACGGCCTTCTCAGAGATCAGATTGATCTCCGCCCCTGTGTCAATCAAGCCACGTAAGCGTGTGTTGCCACAACAAAGCTCCACAACCAGGCGCTTAGGTGGTGTATCCGCTACATACCTCTCTTCTTCAATTTTTCGAAGCTCTTCATCGAGGTCCGCTAGTGCCGAGACCGAGGCCGAGTCCATGGTGGGGAAGATTCCCTCTTCAGCGACCCCGGCCACTGTGGCTGATCGGTTCGGAGGGCGCCCCGCGGGAGCCTGAATTGGTCTGCCGGCGGTGGTCGTGGTCGGTTTGGGAGCCGTCGATTGATCTGCCGGTCTAGGTGGGGCCTTGAATGACTCCGGTATCTTGATGAATGACCGGTCGACTCGGCCGGAACAGTTTCCCGGCGCACTGCCGCACTGTTTCTTGCAGAAGCGACAGAGCCCGATGGAATCCAAGTACGCGTTCAGACGCCACAGATTATCTTCTCGGCTCGGGCGATTTGCTTGGGCAGGGGGCTGCGAGCTGGAGGTGGTTGGTGGACGTTGCCTGTTCATACGGTGCTTGGAGATTCCGTCCCAAAAGACCCCCGCTCGACTCTCGAATTCACTATAGTCGAAGTCATCCTCTAGTAGGAGACGATGGTTGTTCACCTCGGATTGAAGTTCGTCCGTCATGCCGAGTACCATCGACTCCGCTAACGTGAAGTCGGATATCTTTCGGACTTCTTCCACGTCGAAATTCATCATTGTCTGAAGCGTCCGGGCTCGTGTACTGTACGCCACGAACGTCTCCGACGCCTGCATCTTCAGGTTCCTAAGATTAGCTCTGAGGTTTGTGCGCCAAAGCGCGGGAAGGGCGAAAGAGAAGAGTTTTTTCTTGAAGTCGGCCCAGGGTTTACCGATGGAGGCTTCAATGTTACCACGATAGAACGAGGCCGTGTTAGTCTCCCGGATGAAGTTGCCAACTATGCGGAGTTTGTCGTCGCTGTGGGTCACTCCTTTCGTGGAGAAGTAGATCTCCACACCCTGCAGCCAGTTGATGAAAGGTTCCACCGACTGAAAGGGTCCTGAGAAGATAGGACCATCCGAGACACGGAATCTTGAGAGGTCAACTCGTCCGGGTTCAGCTGGGGAGTCCGACTCCTTCTTCATCGTCATCAAGAGGAGCGACTCCTCAAGCCGCGCAATTCTGTCCGCCTCTGCCTGTCTCAGCTCTAGGGCCGCCGCACGGTCAGTGTTGGCCCGGTCGATGCTCTGATGTTGGAGCTGCATGATTCCCTTGAGGTACTCCTCGAGCAAAAGAGGAGTCGGTGCATTACCGCTCCCTGGCGGGAACGGTTCTTTGAGAGTGGGTGTCGACCCGGAAGGAGGCTGTGATCCCATTGTAGTCGCCGGGGCTTTCTCTTTACGCTTGGCGGCGTTAGCTGCTCTGATAATCGCTTCGGGGTCGCAAGGAGGAAGGAGATTGTCTGGGTTGGAGCGAGTGGTCATTCACCAGTCGTCCAGGAAATTGATTTGAAACTTGAAGCCGATAACGATCCTTTTATTGGTTCGAGAAAAAAAAAGTGTAAGGACTCTTGTAGTCCTTCACCAAGTATCGTCGTCGGGGTTCTAGAACAGAGAGAGTTTCTCCGGAGACCAGATTCTAGAACCAAAGTGCGTCTTATTGCTAGCTCAGTAGAGGAGGAAAATAATGGTCGGGTCTCTCATGTAAGTACAAGTGTCATAGAAATAATAGAAGAAGAAGGAACAAAGAGAAGGAAGGGAAAGGAGAAAGAAGAGATAAGGGTTTGGCTTACCTAGCTCAGTAGAGGAGGAAAATAATGGTCAGGTCTCTACTGAGCTAGGCGGGGAGCGGGGGCGCTGGAGATGAAATAGTCGAGATTGGCTTATGTAATTAGCTATGTGAAATCCTTGTGAAGAGGGGTTTCACAGATACTGTCTTGGCAGTAGCAATAATTTCGTCGGGTACCTGGTCAGAGTGTCGATTCTTGGGGTTCTTGGCGGGGCTTGCAAATCTATCTACAAGGCGTACAAGCTTGCCAGCTGTCTCGGGCGGTAAAGTATGGGGTGGGGGGTTGTCAAACTCACATTGCGGGGGCGTTATTGTGCTGTAAGCACACACCCCCTCGTCACTAATCCTAGCTTTCCCCATTGGCCTTTCGACCTTCTGCGGGGATGTTGGCGGGTAGGACAATACTGCTGCCGCAGTAGCACAAGTTTGATTGGATACGGTTTCATCAGGTAGGTGGTTGGGGTGTCGGGTTTCGGGATTCCATGTGGGGTTCTGGGGTCTATCTACAGGGTGTACAAGCTTGCCAGCCGTTTCGGGAATGATGTGGGGGATAGGGATATCAAACTCACATTGCGGGGGCGTTATTGTGTTCAAAACACACACCCCCTCGTCAATCTTCCTAGCTTTCCCCGACTCGCCGGTTGGGGTGTTTTTTGGAATAGACAAAACCGCCGAAGCGGCCGCAATGTCCGGGGTCCATAGGGTATGGTTTGTCCAATTGATTCGGTGTCCATATTGGCGGATCCAGGGCATCCCTAGGATCCCATCATACGAGTCTTTCAGTCGTGTAATGATGAATTGGGACGGGCGGGGTTCGTCGTTCAACATTAGGTCTATCTCATGGGTTGCTCTGCTTGCGGACCTGTCAAATCCGAAGACGGTTTGCCCCGAGGCCAACGCGGCCTCGCGGAGTCCCCATCGGGATGCGTACAATTCACTCAGAACGTTGTGGGTTGCTCCGGAGTCTATGAGGAAGGATAGGGGAGGGTAGGGGCTTTGGGGTGTGGCTCTGGGAGTTGTGATGGTGCATGAAAGGAAACATCGGGGATCAATTTCATTTACATGTAATGTCTGACTAGCACCAATACTGCATGACAACTCCGCTACGCTCGGGAAGGGCACAACCTTCATTCCCGAGCGTCTCCATTTTTTGACTTATTGGCCCGTCCCTTGTTCACCTTGTCCGCCTGTCCCTCCGTTTTGAGCGCCGCCAATCCATCGGCTAGCTGTCGGATCTGGTCCTCGAGTGCGGAGACTGAGGCAGGTGTCCGTCCTTTCCCTTTCTTGTTTGGACACTCCCAAGAGATATTTCCTCGCGTCCCGCAGCGGAAGCAAAGTCCTTCCCGCATCATGCGGGCCTTCTTGTCCTCGGACAGTCGGCCGCTGATTGCAGATGTGTCCATGGCGTCGGGATCTGGCTGAGTCTTCGCAAATCCAGTGGTCGTTTCCGCCCCGTGCATCTCCGAATAAAGCTCCATGGCTAGACCCGCTGCCTCATTGACAGTGGTGAAAGTGGTGCGGGCCAGTACTAGTGCCGTCCGAATTTCCCGTTTTAAGCCCTGCCGGTATTGGCTGATGAGGGTCGGGACTTCCCATCCGGTGGCAGTAGCGTGGGTGAGGAATGTGTGGGTGTAGTCGGCCACTGTCCTTGTCTGTCGTAGCGCTTGTAACGCCCGTTCCGCCTTTCCTTTCTTCTCGGAGTCGAAATACATCGTTCCAAAATCCTTCGTCCACCCATCGTACGAGAAGTCCGCCCCTTCCGTGACTAGGTCGATGTACGGGGCGGACCACACGGCGGCGGGTCGGGTAAGGTAGGACGCGGCAAATAACAGCTTTGTCCTGTCGTCAGGGAACATGGCGCTGTTGACCGATGTATAAATCGCCACTTGGCGGGCAAACGTTTCTGCCTTCATCCCGCGTTCACCATTGAACTTGTCGGGACATGCAATCTTTGGTCCACGGGTTGGGGTGGAACCGGTTGGTCGGGATGGTTGGTCCCGTTGTACTTCGGCCGCTCTTTGGCGGGATCGTTTGTTCTCCCTTGCTTGAGTCATCTCCTCGAGCTGTCGTCGGAGTTGCTCTACTTTGTCCATCTTTTGGGTGTGGGTGGAGTTGGGATCGTTTGGGTTGTCTGTCTGGTTTTGTTCAGGTGTCTGGGTGTTGGTTTCTTGCCTTTGTCTCCGTAGTGTTAGATCCTGCAATATGTTATGGTCTGATCTGTGGAGAGGAAGGCTCTGGGGTTCTGGGGTTTCTGGGGTTTCGGGATCCTATAATGTAGATTGCAGGATGAGGAAGAGATGTGGATCCTCGTCCTGACAGACTATATAGTGGTCTGTCTGTGACATGTACGTGATAGACTATCTACATGTGGTACGGGCTTTGGTGCAGGCAGGCCCGCAATACGGCTCATGACAAAGAGCGACACTATTGGTTCAACCATGTTTACCAAAGAGGGTCCTAGATGCAAGATTGGAGCGCATAATCCCTACTCCGTCAGTCATACAAAGGAGAATTGTTGGATGATCTATCCCAAAAAACGCACTGAACACTATAATAAGAAAGCTGTGAGGGAATCAAATGTTAGGAGTTTCTCCTCGTTCTTTTTCAATCACCCCACTTCCTTCGTTATTGACTCCGGATCCTCATCGCATATGGTGTCTGACAAATCATTCTTCATCTAATAATATGGTTGGTGGTAAGGTGAGCCAGATGTGTAATATGATAAGGGCCAAATGCCGGGTGGTAAGATGTACTTGATGAAGCATGACGGGATAAATTTGAGCCGTAAGGCAGGTGGGAATTGGGGTTGTGGGGTGAGCTTGATGGATATTGATGTGTTTTTTGATGGTTTGATTGATTTGGTTTCTTGTTATGGCCACCATTTTTATTCCATTTGGTCTGTCCTGAATATGCAGCTTCTAGCATGATTGTATCTGTAATGAAGTTCATTGGTAGTGTTGAAATTGTTTGGTGGACATGAGGTTCATGATGTGAAAAAACATTCAAAATATAGCTGTTATGGCTTAGGTTGTGGTTTATCACATGCTTAACTGTGTTACCTTCTTGTCTGCTTGTTCTTGGTATGTTTGATACCACAGGCTGACACCCTCCATCATAACAATTGTGCTGCACATTGAGACAACATAGTATTTGCTGTCACATATCAAGAAACAATCTGGTTAGAAATGGTTTTTTACACAATATTCTGCATCCTTACCTGTGTATGAATGCATCTAGCCATATTTTGTTTTTCCACAATCCTAAGTGAGCAATCCTTCTGCAAACCCCTCAGTATGCAATCTTGAGTTTTAATTATGTATATTTTGGGGTTGGTAACTGCCCAAATGGAGAGGACACATCCAATGCCTGATTCAGACTCCGGTATATCTTCCTGAATAGTGTCATAAGGTTCAACATGCATGAAAACTTCATGAATTATGCACTGTAGATATTGTTACTCACCATTATAAATGAACCTTGTTGAATGACTTCCTTATCATTCAGTTTCAATGAACTTACCTGTATAATTTGAGAGTTGGGATGATTATGTTTTATTTCTTCAGGAACAGGTTGTGCCTCCATTTCTGTTATTTTGGATGATTTAACATATGGGTATTTTCCAAGGTGGAAAAGTTTTGAGTTGTATCCCATGGCCTGTTTAATCAGAGGATTTCTTGAAAATATCTCCCTCACTTGGACTGATGCTTGAAAATATTTTTGGTGAGAGTCATCATAGAAGTAAGCACCAGAGATAATTAACCGCATAATCTGGTAATTACTGAAACTGATGGCTATATCTCTCCCAGGACTGAGTCTATTGGTGTGAACTGCCGCCATTCTCAGTCAACCATTGTAGCTTTCAAAATTCTCAGTTGCAAATAAGGCTGCTGGGCCGAATCTCAGAATTGACTCAGGGAGATGTAACAACATGTGAAACTTGGGTTTATTTGCCCACTGGGCTGTCATCTGGAGTATGTGATACAAGAATATCCTGATATGCTCTCTCAATTCTTTGATGTGGCTATCAATGTCAACAATTTTGCTTTCAAATATTAGGCTTCCAATATAGCATAATGGAATCCATATGTCCTTTTGTGATTGTGTCATAAATGGGAAGTACACAAATGGCGCCAACTGTACAACTGTGCGGAAATCCTTTCCCACAAAACTCTTCCAGTGTGTAATCATATACTTGGCTTGAATGGGGGGAATATTCAGGCCATCTAAGTTCAACGATCTAAAATGTGCCTCCATTTTGGTAAGGTCCTTTTGGTGATGCATGAAGTCTCTTAATAAATATTTGACAACGCCTAGGGAGAAAACATGCAGAATTTCAACAGGAGTATCTAGGCATCCATCAAATTCTTTCAGGTGAGCAAAAGGATTGCAAAGCCGTTGGGGTTCTGAATCCTCAATCAACTGGATTGCTTCTTTGTCATGTTGATTACTGCGCCTCATTTCTATGAGCTTATCTTGAAGTTTGTCTGTCAATCCAAATTCATCCATGTGGACATCATACTCCTTCTTTGTTCTACTTGTGAGGATATGCCATGCGCTTTTAGTTTTCTCTACTGTTTGATTCCACTTTCTTGCAATTTGTAGCATTGGGATCCCAAAGAAATTCTTTATGTATTCAATTGTACATCTATTTGCAACTTGATTGACCCTCAAATGGCAAATTCGGCATCGGTTCTTACAATTTCCTGGAATGGGAGTATTTGTAATCTCTGCTGCCATTGGTGAGTCTCCCAGGTAAAACATCACAAAGCTCATGATCAAAACTTCATCTTTCAGACTGGCATCATATGCAAAGCTACCTTCTGTTTTCAGAGAACTAGTCAACAAGACATGGTTAGTAATTATTTTGATAAATGGGCAGCCAATGACAGATAATATAGTCACATCACATATTTTATCACTCACTTCATCTCTTCCACAATTGACTCACCAAGCTCCAAAGCCCCCGCCTCATTAGATGTGCTAATAAAATGACAATTGTACTCCATGTTGCTTTGATCTGGAGGTAGACCACTCAATGTGAAATAGTATGATACATGCTTGTTCCATCTTTTGGACACATTCCCAGAGGTATCATCTGAGTACAGTGTAATGGGTACATTTAGGATGACTTTCCCTCTTGCTTTGACTCTCCAAGGGTTTGGGATTGGATTTGGGACCAATTGACCCAAATCCTGTACTTCAAGTATTTGATGGCAAATTGTATCTAAAAATGACCTTCCAGAGCTCGTTGTGATCTGTAAATATGTGCAGTCAAAGCGGTGAACTGGAATAGTATGCAGCTCAGGTGAGTCATAACAGATGTTCCCAGGTATGATAATTGCCAGCTGTGATGCTCCATCTCTGAAATTCTTGTCCTTGTCTGGATAACATTCTGTCTTTGGAAATACACATTTACACTGCAAGAAAAACTCGATCAACTGCCAGCAGTTGACATGTGGCATGCTCCAACAAAGCTGCCATGGTATCTCCACCCATTTACATATGCAGCTGTTTGGGCACAGTCACTGTGCAACATGCACAGTGACTGTGCATTGAAGCTTGGTTGATTCACCCTTTGAGAAAGGTTGGAGTAACACCGCCAGCTTCCTTAGAGTTTCCACATGTCAACTGCAGGCAGTTGAGCCAGTTTTTTTTGCAGTGTTAGTATATATTTCATTTTCCATCTTGAAGAAAAAAATTGGTATCACAAGAAGCTGATCAGGTCCTTTCAGTGTGACTGGCTCAAATATATAATAGTGTTGATTATCAATATTGACCATCTGCACACGTGCTTTGCTAGATAATTCTTCCCTCCACTTTCTGCTTTGATATAATGAATGGATGTTCTTCCCATTAGGGTCATGTGGATAAAACTCTAGATGACCAACCACAAATGGATTTGCAATTTCCTGAATATACCAAAGAATTCAAAAAGCAGCCAAATATAAGCCCAAGGAGAATCTTCAGAATATTAAGCAATTTTAACCCACATGGCCTATAATGTCTTTTATACTGAGTGAAAAACACTTGTTATTTAATACTGAAGTTCTTTCAGTAATTGTAACATTAAGCATCTTCCTTATTTTCACACGTGTGCGCCTGAGTGTATCCCAGTGGGGTAGAGTCACATGACAAATATTTAATATCAAGCGGATCTGGTGGTACATTGCTTGGGACAATACATTGTGCAGGTGGCCAAGCAAAAGAGCCCCCACAAAATACTGTGCAGAAATCAGTATCAGGTCAAGAAAGAATGAAATTATACAAATGAACACCAGAGGTTGAACATACCATTTTAGCTGGGAAGGGATACCAGTTACCACTTGGCTCAACATGTTCTTCTTTGGCCTTATCATCATCATTATCTCCAATTAAAAAATCATCATGATTAACCAGGGATCCAACCAGAGATGATAAAGGATCATCCATGAACCATTCATGAATGTCAAACACCCTTTCAGAATTACCATCCACTTTGTCATCAACACCACCAAAACCCAACCCCAAACTCTCATTTGAGATTGAGTGTTGCATGGAGTGATCACATTGCTCATTACCATTGTTTTGTATTGTATAAGAGTTTAAATTGGTTCCAGATTCATAACCTTGCATACCAGAAATGGGTATATCAAGTTCCTGAGAATCATAAAAGGGCAGCCTGCCAGTGTCTAGACTTGCCGCCCCAGGTGTGTGATGAGAAAGAGTATCATTATTAACACTTGCTGGCGTCTGATTTGTATTTGAACCTTTTTCCAAATTGTTTTTATGGCCAGGAGTCTGTAGATGTCTGGTAATGTAGCGCAATTCCACTAATTTTCCTCCACAATGAATACACTTGAATTTTTCAATCCCATTTCCCTGATCACATGAAGTAAAACCTGCCAAAAGGTCATTAAATATTCATGGTTCAGTATCTCTTGACCCAAGGATTCAAGGTATGCAAATTGCTTACCAGGAATATGCATGATAGCAGTAGAATTGGCACTTGGCCAGAGGAGTAGTGTAGGGGGACTTGTAGGGGGACTCGTATAGGGGGGACTTGTGAATTTTTTTCAAGTGCTGTGTGGGGCCCGCGCGGGTTTGTTCACTTGCCCCTGTGACAGTCAGACTGTCACAGGGTGGCCAAACCCAATCATCAGAGAAGTGCGGGACCAAATGAAGTCAGGTCCAAGCACCCACCCGGCAAGATTCCTCAAGCCATCATCCCTCCACATCACTCAAGTTGATACATGCAACAAACACAGTAAGTTTTTTTTTTCTTATAATTCCACCATCATCAAAGAGACTAGCAAGCTAATCAACATAATGTAAATCAACAGCTATGACTTCAATGTACGTGGGTGCCCAATATCAATCTGCGACGCCACACGAAGGACGGAACACAGCCCCATTGCAACAAATACCACCCCCCCCCGGTTCTTCAGCCACGTCAATGGACCGCAGGACCAAACGCTTACCACCCCAACTTAGGCGGCGTTGAGGACACATCAGGTATGTCCCCACCCACCTCCTAATCTTTGTTAGGACGAAGATCCTCAGGGGTTCTCCCCCCTGTAGATCTTCAACCGTCGCATTGGGACGGCCAGATAGGCCCAATTCAAAACAACACCGGAGGTCGTCTAGCATCCCCCGCAAATTACCGAACGCCCGCCCGACGGTTGTTGCATCCAATGCGGGATGAATCAGACAACACGGAGTTGTCTGAACAAGCCTCCAGTTTGTCCTCCGACCAATTTTCCACTATGTCGTCTCGCGGGAGGATCACTGCTAGGTCGATTGAAGCAGTTCGGGAACGGCTCCAATCAATGGGTAGCCAGTATCGACTCAACGAGGACATATTTTGATGGGCTCAAACCCTTTTGGATGTAAGTCCCTCCCGTTTTGTTACATAATTAGACAGATTTTTATATAGATTTGATCACTGCCAGATGCCCGAAGAAGAACGCTGGCTCATGACCATCATGCTCAGCTTGAACGGGCAAATTGCTGTGCCGCTATCGGTCACATCTAACCCTGACAACCAAGGAGCAAGCGGTCGACACGACCCTTTTCCCCCAGCATTCCGAGCATTCCTTCGCAGTAACATCCGTCAGTTGTTGTTACAACCTGACATTGAGGCGTATTCCCGACGAATGGCCAAGAAGAATCACATCGAGAGGTCACCCTTTATGATAGTCAAGGTGAGCTTGATGTCTTCTCCTCTACAGCCCCGGCTCTCTTTACTAAGCTGAACATGTGATTCATCCACCAGGTACTTATTAATCAGCAAAGCCCCCAGTTCAAGGCGACCAACATGCCCCCTGATTACCTAACCGACTCCGCTTACAAACGCCAACTTGATCAACTGCTGGGGCAGATCCTGAAGGGGGAAAAAAATAATTTTCCAATCTCCTCCGCATTGGCTTTGGAGGGGAAACCCCATTGATACCGCCCCCACCTTTAGATAAGCTGATCAAAGACGCCTACAGTACCATGGATCCGAGGTTCCAAGACGTCACCCCATCAGCCGTAGAATCAGACCAACACATTACTTTACCGCGGCGGGCCCGACTGGCTTACATACGAGCGATGATCAACTCCAATTGACTAGCCCGGCTTGCCAATCCTGGGGCCAAGACCCGATGCTTCTGGGAGGACATTGACAAAGACTTGGACCGTCGTAGAAGCAAAACGAAAGTCTTCAACGCCATTTTTGGCTGCCTCGTCATTGATCAGGACGCCCATCTTTGGAACGGAACCAACACCGTTGACGACTGGCCCGAAGCTGAGCAAGCCCTCCCAACTGACACCAAGGTACTAGCAAGCATCCAGTCAGCGCATGGGGCTGACTTAGGTGCTTTCTATGGGGCAGACGAGAGCGTCTGAATTCACCAAGATCCCCTGATTCCAACTAGTCTATCTACATAGTTTTCTATCTCATGTCTAGTTTATCTCTATCTGCAAACATTTTTCTTCTCCCAATAGTTTATAAACAGATACAAATCACTTACCTGTGAAATGTCACAAAACCAATAGTAATACAAATATTATTGTATGTTTCCCGCTTTTTACTTGTTTGCCAGTTATTTTGGATATCTTGAAACCTGTTATTTTCCTACTCCATTATTTTTATTTTGCTGATGATGACGAAAAGAGAGAAATTCAGGACCCATAACTGCATGGAAGCTCAGCCCAAGCATGAGGAGTGATAATTAACAATTGGCTCATTTAGCCAATGCGCCCGGCTTCTACAGACTGACGGAGCTGTCGTGTGAACGACTGTTGGTCATCTTTGAGGCGGATTTGGATCTGCCTTGAAGACGACTTGGCCTCACAAAGGCAGCTTCCCCGCGTTGGACAGTCAACATCAAGGCGGAGCCTAAGCCGCTTTGCAGACAACTTGACTGTGGAGACATGTCAAAGTCGGCTGCGGGGCAGCCTCGAACCGCCTCGGAGATGACCAAGAGGCACCTCTCAAGGCGCTTTGCAGACAAATACATATGCTACTCAATTGAAAATACACGACTTCAAGTTGTCCTGGTGCACGACTTGAAGTCCGTACTTTTCGTCCGTGGTGTACCTCTTGGTTCCTCTCCCAACACCCAAGGGGTACAAAAATCCCTTCATTGCCACTGCCAGTCTCTTCAACAAAGATTGGTTCCAATTTATTTTATTTCCCAGCCCATATGCCTCATATGCCTTGAGAAGACATTCATGTAAGCAGGTAGTATGAAGAATTTTGGATGCATGCATGTGTATTTTCTCAGGTCATGTGCAAATTGTTGTGACATAGATGTCACAGACATCTCTTGGACTCGCCGCAGCACGTTCATTACTCCTCATCCCGGGACAATCCAGCGAGGAGGGGATTATTGCAATCTACACCTTTCTTGCGAGCCGTGCTTGAACAGGTTATGAGCCTTTCTCGACTTTAATCCTATCACTTTACTTCTACTCCACCAGCAACTCACAGGTCACCGATTCGACCCGGTGACTTATTACCTTTTGAACGGTAGCTCAGGGTAGAGCGTAATCGTCCAAATTTGGAAGGATTTGTGCTACTTTGTCGTAGCGCTGTGGGATACCTGAGGATAAGTAGACTCGTCTCTCCCCTTTACTTTCCCTGAACGGTGTTGAAAGACAAAAACGTATCCAGCTAGGCAGACTAGCCATCTAGCTTATTAAGGTTGTGGTGGCCCCACTTCCCGTGCTGAATCGTTGTAGTTCGTAAACATTGTTCTACTCCCTCTCTATTTTTCCCTTCTATTCTGAAGGTATCTCATCTTGCTACGGTGAGTGGTTACTTTTCTCAAGAATATCGGCTCGAAAAGCCTCCTTTTTCCCTCGACGTTTTTCTTTCCTCCTCGTCGGTCAATCCATTTTACCCCATGTCTTGTAGGAGTTTGCAAGCGTCTTTAGCGGACAACCAACACAATTTTGTTGCAGACGGAGAAGTCCGGATGACAAATTTATTTGACTTGGTGGCGGGCTCTATTGCTGGAACTGACAGTGGGACACAATTGGCGGACGAAAAAATTCAAGCGTCTGGTTTGACAGTCAGAATCCAACACTCATCTGCCACTGGAACGCAAGGTGTATCTTTGTCTTCCCGTGTGATTCCCGAAGTTCGACAATCTCGCATTGCCCCTCATCTTAGCAAAGCTGGACCGGACGTGAATGCGGGTTTGTCACGAAACCATCAAGATTTCTTGAATGCCAAACTTCAATTAGAGCAGGCGAAGCTGGTCAGTCAGACGGCTACGTTGATCAATAGTTGTTGGAATGACGATTCCCGTTTAGCGGCAGACGGGAATAACCTTAGTCAATGGCTACTGAGTCTTCAAGAGATCGGATCGTCCCACATGTCCGACTCCATTTTTTTCTTCAAAGCGATCACAAATTCAACCTTTGAGAAGATCACGCGGATGGTGGTATTGGCGGGAATACATTCATCTCTGGTATCCAATGCACAACGACTACAAACCTTGTTGGAGATTTTGTCAATCCTCAAGAAAAAGTTCTCGGTGGTTTCACGCGCGGCGCAGTTGAATGTTTGGAAGTGTTTTGCCTCTGTCTTGGTTGAAGACTTGGACGCAGTGGGTATTTCGTCGAGGATGAGGAACCTATATACCGAATGGAACAACCTGAACGTCAGGATTCATTCTGACACCTTCTTCGGCTTTATTTTTCAATCGGCAATCAATCGTTCATCTCTACCTTTCAAGAAGGAGTGGGAACAGCAAATTGAAAACATTATCCAGAATGATGAGACAAAATCAGTGCCGAAGTTTGATCTGTTGGTTAATCAGTTCGACATTTGCAAAAAACAGTGGTCAGATGCGAATGGAACCAACCCCAGCGATCAACATCTTCCATCTTTGATGCTAGCCGACGCCGACGAAGAAGAATTTGACTTCAATTCCTTCCTCACTGACGTGCCTGAAGAAAATTGGCCAGATGCATTAGATTTCTATGCAGCTACAGCCCATCGCTGTTGGCATTGTCAAGCACCGGATCACTATCTCTGCGACTGCCCGCAGCGGGCAAAACCTAGTCAACTCAACAAACGGTTCAGGGGTCCCGGCAACTCACCTTTCCACCGGATGGCGGCAAGACCCTCGACAGCTTTTGGTAACAACAATTCGACTTCAAGCGCGGTTCAAACGCCTGCGACTTTTGTTGGATCTTTGTACACCCAGCCAACCGGGACAGGGTTTCCAACGTCTCCTGCCCCCCCATTGCGTGCGCAAGCTCAAGCCAAACGTATGGCCGATTTCTATCGACCCAGATACCCAACAGCCAGCAATCGACCTTCAGCCTCTTCTGAGCCTTCTCAACAACAACCAATCTCGACGGGGGGCAGAGGCACAAGTCATGGAAATAGGTGATCTACCGGATGATTTAGATACCTTGGATTTTCAGAACATGGTGTTGGGCAATAATGTTATAAGTCCCGTTGTTATTTTTGACACGGGTGCCTCACACCATTTTACCGGTCTCATTTCTTTTCTTCATAATTTCAACCTTCTCTCCAAACCACTTCCCCTGTCGGTAGCTACTACCTCCAATAAGTCGTTCATCACAGGTGTCGGCAACCTTCATATCAGACAAAGGGATGGAGTTATCATAATTCTGTGAGGCGTCCTATATTGTAAGGACGCTCGATCAACGCTTGTGTCAATGGCTGCTTTGCGAAAAGCTAATTCCACTATTTGTTATGATAACAACAGTGACAAGTTCCGTATTCTCAACGAAACCGGACAACTTGCTTTTGAATGTGTTTTGGATAAAAGGCGTGATCGCTGGAGCATATGCGATATGCTGGTTGAAGTACGGAGTGGAAGCTGTAAATCCAGCGAAATCCCTGCCAAATCTGAATCACCTACAACTCTGCCAACAACTTCAATGTCTTTGAATTTGCTCAACTTTCATTCCCCTTCTCCAGCAAAAACTTCTATCTGCCCTCATGTTCCACACTCTCCGTTTTTATCTCGTGTGGTTGACGTTTCTTCTTCTAATTACGACTCCTTCTCTGAAACTCGACCGTCATCTTCCGTCTTTTCTGTTATGTCTGATTCTCGTTCTTCTCCAAAAGTGTGTGTTCCGAACACAAGTCCTGTTTCTCTATCTCTTTCTCCGTCTCAAAATATCAATCTTTATGCTTCCAAGATACAAAGTAAGGCGTCGCCTGATCTTTTCAGGGAACCTGTCCCGATAAACTCTCAGCATATATGGAAATACGACTCGATGACAGCGAATGAAAAGAGACTGCTGTTCTGGCACAAAGTGTTTGGTCATGCTGGCCTGCAAGTCATTCGACGCCTTATTAAAGAAAACATTGGCCTTGGACTGCCAAAGACATTGCCACCGGGCAAAATACACTGTCCAGTGTGTATGATGAGTAAAAGCACGAAGATAAATCCGCTTACCTCAAGTCTACGGGCTGCTAAGAAAATGGAGATATGGGCGGCCGACCTTGTTGGACCTTTTCAAGTTCCAGCAGTGGATGGAGGCAATTACCTCTTGACTATGCGGGACGCTGGATCTGGCTACTCTTATGTGAAAGTTTTGAAAGCCAAGTCCGAAGCAAATGCGGCAATAATAGAGATTTTCTCTCGTTTGGAAAGAACAACAGGTCTCTTGGTTAAAGTGTTGCGCAGTGACAACGGCGGAGAATTCGCCAACAAAACTCTAGAAGATTTCCTCAGAGTTAAAGGGATACACAGTGAAAGGGCCCTGCCTTACCACCATTACCAGAATGGAATGGTTGAAAGGTTTAATCGGACGGTCCAAGCAATGGGAAGGACTATTCTTATTGATAGTAATCTACCAAAAAGCTTTTGGAATTTGGCCTTCCTTTGGGCGAATCACATCATCAATTGGATTCCTAATAGAGCAAGTGGCAAAGTTACACCTTATGAAGCGCTTTTTGGTGTAAAGCCTCAATATGATTGTTTTCGGCCTTTTGGCTCATTTGCTTATGTCCACATACCTCATGAGAAGCGCCAGAAACTTGACGCGCGAGCTGTGAAGGCACAGGTTGTTGGTCACCTTGACTCCAGCAAAGGTTGGCTGTTCTGGTTACCAGAGGAGAATCGTTTCATGTCTTCTGCAATGGCTTGTTTTGTTGATGAAGACAAAGAAAATTTCATAATGGCACCGGTGACTGGGAAAGAAGGTGTACAACCACCAGGAAACTCTTCTAGAAAGTTGTCTTTGGACTATGTTATGAATCTGATACAACTTGGCGATTTTACACGTGAGATTGAATTCCACGATCAGGAATTGATCATAGACAAGATTATAGAGTTATGTCAATTCTACTCTGTCTCGGTTCCGAAGACTTTTAAACAAGCTATGCGTTCGAAGGACAAAGATTCTTGGAAAAAGGCAATATCTGTGGAGCTGAACAACCTAGAACAAATGCGAGTTTGGATGGTCCAACTGAAGCCTGACGCTAAGAAGGCACTTAGTGGACGATGGGTATTTGCAGTTAAACCTGACTTGGACGGATCAGGTGTACGTTTCAAGGCACGATTTGTTGCTAAAGGATTCACGCAGGTGGCTGGAACGGATTTTCTGGAGACGTTTGCACCTACTGCAACATTTGTTGCCCTACGACTGCTACTTACGATAGCTGCTAAAAATAACTGGGCTGTTCACAGTTTTGATTTTGTTGCCGCTTATCTGAATTCTCCAATCGACAAAGAGATTTGGGTAGATCCACCTGAAGGCATGACAGTTCCTCCTGGTCATGCGTTATTACTCAAGAAAGCCTTGTACGGGACCAGACAAGCAGCTCGGTGCTGGTGGCTGCATCTGCGGGACATCCTGGCTCGTTTTGATTACATACCATCTCAGTATGATAACTCGCTTTATGTTCTACGACACCCCTCTGAGATAGGTGTCATATGGTTACATGTCGACGATGGAGTGGTCACGACATCAAATGAGGATTTCCTACGACGTTTGGAAAAAGACTTGAAAGATGTGTTGAAAATCAAGTGGTCTCATGACTTATCGTCGATTGTTGGCCTCAATGTGGAAAGGTCTTCAAAAGGATTTAGA